>JBBBDQ010029957.1:980000-1222500 GCA_037127315.1 Ascarosepion bandense
ATTTAGAAAAAACTATAGACCATATGTTTAATAATTTGTTATATATTATGAACTAATAATAATTAAATAGATCTTGAAAAAATTTAGAGATATGTTAATTTTTAATAATTAAACAGATATTAAATTTTGTATTACGATCTTAAAAGTTGTATTAGAATATAATAAAAAAGGTGATATTAAGTTTTAATAAAAAAACAGATATTAAACATTTTTACAAATTAAGAGTTTCCTGAAAAACTAGACTAAAATGCGTTCTGAATGGAAATAAAAATAATATAATTATATTCAAGTGTTCCTTTAAGTAAAATAAAAAATATAAATTGTTTTTTTTCTTTCATTTTTGTTTTAGAAAATGCTGGGATACAAAAAAAAACTAAGATAATAAACTTGTAACAATAATAGATACATAATCGGAAATGCGGTCTAGACAGGGGCTTTGATCGACTGACACTTTCCGTAAAAACTGAAAGACTTGTTTTTCAAATTTAAAGTGGATCTCTATTCTGATTAGTCAAATTGAACACACACATATTTTTTTCTGTTTTCCCACCTTCTTAAATAACAAATTATTGTTTCTTATATTAAAAAAAAAATCATTTTGGCAATAATAAACTAACATTGCCTAATCACGAGGTAAAAATCTTGAAGCATAGAAATTTCCGTGACGCAATGTAAACTATACTAATTTTAAATAAGAAAAAAAAAATTATATTATGCTCTACAATATTTGTTGTATTGAGCACTTGTTTAAAACATGAACGGCCAGAGAAATCAGAATTCTAAAACTGTTTGTTCTCTCTACCAGGTTATATATATATATATATATATATATATATATATATATATATATATATATATGAATAAATATAGTTTTAAGGTGCGCTGTATTTGTATGATATAATACTCAATAACAGAAATAAAGCACATGTAAATATAAAAGAGTGAACAATGATGTCAACACTCAAGGGCAACAGACTGATTCATGCTAAGCGCAATATATATATATATATATATATATATATATATATATATATATACGTTTATTTAGGCAGCATCCTTTCTTTTAAACACGTTGTATTAAACGTTAAAGACAACATGTTAGGAAATTTTTAAAAATTTAAGAGAAGTGATAAGGTGATCACATGCAGGAGTGAAATTATGTCATCAATTCGAGGCGTGAATTCTCTGATTACGTGGAAAATTTAGAGTTGCGAAAACCTTTTTACAAATAAAAAAAATACGTTATGGAATCTTAAAAATTCAAGGGAAGTAATTATGTGAATTATCTAATTACGTAGTAATGTACTATGCACATTGAAGGATGAGAAAATATGAGAAAATACAAAAGGAAATCAGCAAGACTATGTTGTCTTTAACGCTTAATACAACATGTTTATATATATATATATATATATATATATATATATATATATATATATATATATATTTGTAATCATTTCACCCCAAGCAAGGTGGGAATTCCACTAATACGCATCGGACTTTAGAAAATGAAACTGAATGAGAAGGCTAAAAATAAGGAATATTGCAGAAGGAAGGAAAGATAAAGGCGATTCAAGAACATAGAAGGTAACAATTGACAGTGATTTGAAATTTTTGAAGTTTGTATTTTTTTTAAGGAACCAAGGAAACGGAATGGAATTATATTCGGTGCACCAGAGACATAGCAAAGACATAGAGCAGTTGTCATAAAAATATTGGTAGAAGAGAGAGAAGTACGCTATTACACGTCAGTGAGAATGTGACTAAGTCGATATGTCTGGTTTAGATAGATTACATTACAGAGTCTTCTTTGCACATTTTTAAGAATATATTTTGTAGAATACGACAACCTAACCAGATATGGCAAGAATATTTAATGCATGAACAAATGTTAAATTTAAAAGCGCAATATGGACTCAGAATAAAGATATTTTTCTGGCACGAAAGATTAACCTAAATGTCTTTTCAGTTGATTCAGTTATTGATTTAATGTAATCTCTTTACTTCATTCCATCTGTTCAGCAAGGCCTGTGATTGGAAGGTTGTGAGGAGCATGGGACTACCTCTTAACCCTTTGTTGTATATTGGTTACAATTGTAACCTTTCTCAAACCTTTGTTGCATATTGGTTACAATTGTAACCAATGTACAATATAGGGTTAATTGCTGCTGTTCCAAGGTCCATCCTAACCGGCAGTGGTAGCACCTGTTAGGGTCTCAGCTATGGGCAAATATTTAACACTACCCAAACTGGGGTCAAAACCCTATGGAATCATAAAAATACACTTTTATAGAAATATATACATAGAAATAGACTTTTATAAAAATATACATTTTTGAGGAAAATTATTACCAACAATATATTTTTGAAGAAAAAAATATTCTCAGTAAAACATTTTTGAATACAAAACTAGAAGACATTTTTCAGTTTTCTAAAATAAAGAAGAATAAAAAATTTCATTAAAATCTGATGAAATCAACTATAACCGAACATTAAAAAAAATAATACCTTAAAAAACACCTTTTTGGCATTAAATAAACCACATAAATTGATATACCGTTAAAGAAAACTCAAACCCAAACTTTACTTCAATCGAAATAAAAGGTGAAGGTAACAGGCTGCACTGTGTTGCTGTCCTGAAGAAAAGCTTCTCTATGGCCGTTGAATGAAAGTAGTTTTGCTTCAAAATTGTTAATTGTTACAAATATATATATATATACATATATATATATATATATATATATATATATATAGCGGCAGTAAAAATCCAGGATAATATTAATAAATAATTCGGGAGGATCTTAGTAATCTCTTTTAAATGTTAGAACTGATCCAACAGAGATTTAATTGACAGAGCAGATATTTATTTATTTATCTGTAAATTCGGATAGTATTTAGTGGGGATAGCTATTTCAATATGTCAGTTTAAGACGTGTATTGTCAATCCCGTTTAATAAAAAAATGGGGGAAAATTATCATACAGGAAGCAGTGAATAGTAAAGGAAGAGATGGGAAATGTTGGTTACTATAGGGTTAAGCCAGGGGAATCGTAGTAGTGAATTGCCTTTTGGTCGTAGAATGTATGTGGCTTAACCATTGAGTTAGTAGATTTTTACGTTCAATAATAACATAGATGTATGCCCATCCAATTAGAATAAAGTTCATTGTCATACAATTACAACCTCCTCTATTATTATTCAACTTGGGACGCTTGTGTTAGCGTCAATTAAAACCAAGGCTATTATCATTCATTTAGAATCACATCTATAATAGTTAAGTTAAAATCATGTCCAGGCCTATTATCTTTCAATTAGAATCAATCTTATTATCGTTCAGTTAAAATCAGGTTAAATTATCGGTAACTCAGAACGAGGTCGAATATCGTTCAGTGTGGATGACGTCGATCAACATTCAGTAAAATATCGCATTTATTTTCATCGTTCGATTAAAACACGGCTTGATTTTGTTAAATTTTTCCCTGAACTAAATGGGAACTATTTTCTTTAATTTAGAAGCATCTATATTATCGTTTAATTAACACGAAGTGTATCAACGTTTCATGAGAATCTTGCCTATTATCGTACACTTACAGCCACGTCTCCTATGGTATGATTAATACTGGACCTTCTCTGGTTAAATAGAACACTTAATGAGTGCTGTTATTGCTGATTTAGAGCCAGGTCTATTAAAATTCAATTAAGATCATATCTATTTTCGTTAAGCAATAAACAGGCTTTTTATCATTCAATTGCAACCACGTATCTCCCTTCTGTGGTGCAATGGATAACGTCTCGGAACGAAAAATCGAGTTCCAGTTGACTTGGTTGCATTAACTTATGTGCAAATACTCTTAGGAAAGGTATTAATTCGTCTGTTCTCCTTTCGGATATGGGTTAAATATCACAAGAGTTCAGGTTCTATAGTCCTGTTTGGCAACCAGTCTAGCTCAGAAAGTAATGACAACCTTCTGCCCAGTCAATGATTTCTCTTTCAAGACATGATCACTCAAGAGTGTATACTTACATAACTGACTGATTTCACTATTATTTACACTGTTGACTTTATCATTTAGTTGCGTATAGGTTTACAACCGTTGAATCATAAGAAGCGGGATACATTTTAAATCATTTTCAAACTTATAATTAGACTGCTGAGACTCTATCAGAAAAGGGCTTACGGCTATCAGTCAGTTAAGTGCCATACGTGATACACGCTTGGGCGATCATGTCTCGAAAGAGACATGACTGACTGGGCAGAATATTATCCCGCAGTAGGTTGCCATTGCTTTCTGCGGTAGACTGGTTGCCGACCAAGGCTATAGAACCCAATCTGTCCTGTTATTTAACCCATAACTGGAAGGAATAGACGGATTAATACGTTTCCCAATGGTATTTGCGTGTAAGTGAATGCAATGAATTCAGCTGAAATTCGAACTCGGCTCCCCGATTTCTCTTTCCGAGCCGATATCCAATAGACCACAACGCACATCCTTACGGCTATATCACGCTGAAATACCGGTTCTACACGAAGGAGATTTAGCAACATCGAGTCTGGTCATTATATGTATGGTTCACCGACTGGGAATAACATGTACTGTGAACTTGGGTGTACGGCTGTTGCAATGGATCACCTCTGGGTTTTGGAAATCAGAAAGCCGATTTCTAGTTCCAGCTGGATTGTTTATATTCACTTAGGCGTAAATAAGGTTGTGAAAAGTATGAATTCTTCTTCTTCATGTGCCGTGTCCCTTCAGGACGTAAACTACCGGCCATAATTATTAAGCCACTCCAGTGTTTAAAAAATGATGTATTTCACACTATTTTTTGGTATTTATTGCCAAGTGAATAATTGTAAATGAAAATAAAATTGTTCTCTTGTTAATACTGCACAGTAACATGTGCATCAAATGAATTTGTAAATATTTAATAATTATCTATATTGCAGTTTCATCAATGAAAGAATGAAGAAAATTTAGGGTGATTTGGATGAGTTCATCTTTGCTTCCTTGCCTTGTAAAATATTTGCAAAGTAATAATAATAAAAGAACCGTTCTATCTTCATTTAGAATTATCCACTTGGCAATAAACACCAAAAATAGTATGAAATACAACATCTTTTTAAAAAACCGTGTGTGGCCTAATAATTATGGCCGGTAGTGTAGGCGATCATGGACTTTCATTTGGCTCTGTCTCTTGTTGTTCTCAATAGATTTTTTAACTTGGTATCTCTTCTAAGCCCCGCTCCGTGAACCATTTGTTCAGGCGTAACAAGTATATCTCGTGCTGCTTTCTTCTGTCTATTTTTCCGTTTATCCAACCTGTGAGTATCAACTTCTCTAGGCATTCCTTTCTCATTATATCTCCCAGTAACTTCATTTGTCTCTTCTTGATATTTGTTATCATTTTTCTTCCTGTTTGCATTCTTTCCAACACCTCATCGTGGCACATGTGCTCTGTTCATGGTATCCTCAGCATCCTTCTGTAAAACCACATTTCTGCTGCCTCAAACCTCTTCTTTATCTTTGATGAAATCGTCAATCATTCACTTCCATATAGAAGGACAGATATCCCATAGCAATCCAGCACTCTTTGTTTCTAATAAATCTTTTCTGTTTTTATCAATTAAATTTTTTTTTTTTTTTTTTTTTTTTAATCATATCACCCCGAGCAAAGCAGTAAGGCCACTGGTGTGCAGGGGGCTACGTAAGAGTGAATAGATTGGAAAAGAGAAAGCCGGAAACCACATCCTAAACAGGGAACAAGGGATGAGCCTCTACACCTGTTCAATAGACGTGGGTGGAGTGTGAACCGGGCGATACTTTAGTCTATCTACTCCAGTTGAAAGAGAAAAAAATAAGCAAAAAAGGAAAAGTGAAAGGATTGGGAAAGAGAAAGCCGGAAACCACATCCTAAACAGGGAACAAGGGATGAGCCTCTACACCTGTTCAATAGACGTGGGTGGAGTGTGAACCGGGCGATACTTTAGTCTATCTACTCCAAATGACTAGTTAATAATGCAGACAGAAGTAAAATTGCTAATATCTCTAATCGAGTCTATATAAAAAATACTTTCTAATTTAAATAAAATGGAAAGGTTGATGAGGCGTAAAAATGAAAATAGTAAGTAAAACTATCTAGCAGTAAAGTTACAACTTCCAAGTTTCCTTGCTGATGGAACAAAAAGGTTTTTCAAATGGGCCGTTTTGTTACACGTTTAACATAAACTCTTCATATAGCATTTCTACGTGAATAATTATCAAGAAGATACACCATTGTGCACATTAATTGAAACAATGCTTTAGTTTCTTTTTTCACCTTACAGTTAGTTTTAGATCCACTAGGGTTTCAGGGTGTAATCGTCTTATCTGTTTTCTCAGATTAAGTCATTAGCCACGTATGGAAATTAAAAATTGAAAAATGTAAAAGACGCTGATGTACCTTGGAGTATAATGAAAATAGCCAAATCATAGAACGGTGGAAATGTATGAAGACTGTTTCAAATGTTATCTATTATGTTGTTCTCAGAACGAAAAAAATTACTGATAGATCAAAAATTAAGTTCAGTTTTAGTAATACCTAAAAATACATAATAGTATCATACCAACATGGATAAAAGTGGTGTAAGATCTTTGAAATACTCCTCCCTAATTTTGAAGATTTTTGGTTGTTTGAAGATTCCAGTTTCAAAAAACGGAAAAATCAGTTGTTGTAAATCGCCTGAAAAAAAAAATGCTGGGCCCAAACTTGTCTGGACGAATCAATGATTCTTACGAAGAATTGAATTTGTCAGGGAATATTACCACTCAACCCGACTTTCATCTGAATCAATTTTACATAATCACCTCAATAAATTTAGTTGGGGACCAACTTGACCCGACTTGAATTGGGACCAAATTTTACTTCTTCTTCTTCACAGAATTTCAGGGTAATAAACTTTTTCGTCGTCGTCACAAACAATAGAAACATGGAGCAAACGATCTTGTCTAAAACAATTAAACCGGACCCAAATTTAAATAAAATATAAAAATTATATTTTTTTTTCTTTTTCAAACAGATACATTTTCGGTCTTTTACGTATGACAATAAACTGCACCTGGCAACAAGGCCTCTGATTAGGAGGTTGTGTGAACAATGGACCACCTCTTAATTGCTCTTCTTAGGTCCACCCTGACCTAGAGTGGTAGCAACTTTTGGGGTCCCAGCTATGTGCATATAGTTACGCCCACCAAACTGGCGTCAAACCTCTAGACTTTTATAGGAATATATACATAAAAAAATAATTTTATAGAAAAATATACATTTTTGAAGAAAAATATATTAATACTTTTTGAAAAAAAATTATTACCATAACACATTTTTAAGAAAAAAATATTGCATAATACATTATTCCCAGCAATACATTTTTGAATACAAAAGTAAAAAACTTCTTTAGTTTTTGTAAAAAATTAAAAAAAATCATCAAACTCTGACTCAATCCCTCTTTTCACTATAACTGAACATTAAAACAAATACCTTAAAAAGGCATATTTTTGGCATTAAATAATGCACAGAGGTTGATATGCCGTGAAACAAAACTCAAATTCATACTCAAAGATATCTTTGGGCAGAGGTTGTCAGCACCGATGAGAACCGATTTAGGACAACCGTTCAGCTCGACGGGTGAACTCGGACTCTCTAAATAAAAATTTACAGTTACTACTAAAACTTCTGTCAGCTTGACGTCACTTCCACTCCACTGACAACTGCCTTGCGCTGCAAAATCTCTATACAAGAGTTAACATTTGACCTCGTCAGTCAAAACAAAAATTTCAAATCCAACGTGTTGCATCTGCTTGACGGTTTCAACCAGTCCCAACTTATTTTCAAATTCCAAAACATCTGCGTCGCTAAGCGCAAATACACTCCACGTTCAAAAATCTATACTACAACAAAAATCTCAATTGTCAAAATAACGAATCCATAACACTTCAGACATAGAACCAGGGACATTTACTCACAATTTTTGTCGTTTTCTATAGAATCTTAACCGGTCAATACGACTGATTTCAAAATTTTTGATACGACACTGGTATAAATACATTCATAAATTTATTCAATAAAATCATCATTGACTTCAACCACGGACTCCAAACGATTTTGGAATCATCCACAACTCTTTTGGACTATTTCCTTGGATTGCTGCATAATCCTTACCTTCAGTCCATCTTTGGTGTTACAAGGATTTTTATTGGTCCATACGCCCCACACAAAATAATACAACGGGTTTGCAGACGGACGAGTTATGTGGTCAGTTGTTATGGGTTATGTGGTGGAAGAAATTGTCTGACAGCCATCTCTGGGTCCGCTTGCTTGTGTGGCCTGATGTAGAAACCTGTTTTTTTTAATCGTATCACCCCGAGCAAGGAGGTACTGCCAGTTGATGTGCAGGGGGCTACATAGGTGTAAAAAGATTAATTAGAAGAGAGTGAAGAGGAAGACGAACCAGTTAGAAAGGAGCAATAGAAGGATGACAATGCAGGTGTGATGACAGTTTCAAAGGTGGAGAGAAAGGAAAGGGGTGGGGAGAGAACTAGAGTCAAGTGGTTAATAGATGAGTATTGACATTGCATTTAAATTCCTGGAGGTTGTAGCCGTCAGGAAAGCAAGAATATGAGAGCGAGTTCCACAGGCGGGAAGTGCAAGAGAAAAAGCTGCAGGAATAGAATTGTCGTCTGCATTTGGCTAACCTAACTGTGAATGGGTGGGGCTCAGTTGCCAATCTGGTTGCACAAGTAAACACCTGTTGAGTAGGCACCAGTGACTTAAGTTCGTTCGAGCAGGAGCCATGAAAGTATTTACAGAACAGACAAAGGAAGACCATATTTCGTCGGTGGGGAAGTGGCCGGAGTCGAGCCGCCAAATCAGTACCTATCACATTACTGATTCTCCTTTGGAGCCTGTCGAGAACACTGAGATGAACAGCAGGGGCGCCTGACCATATATGACAACAGTATTCCATGCACGGGCGAATAGTTGATTTGTATATATGCAGGATGGATTCAGGCGGGAAAAACATCCTGGATCGACACAGTGATCCAACCTTCTTAGCAGTGGATTTAGCAATGGACTCGATGTAGTGGTTCCATTTGAGGTTAGAAGAGAAGGTAAGGCCGAGGAGGCGCAGTGTATTGCTCTCAGGGAGACTCGTTTGGTCCATGCTTATGGGAGGCAGGAGAGCTTGCCTGTAATGACTGACAGACAACAGCTTGGTCTTAGACGCATTGAGATTGACAAGCCACTTATTGCCCCAATTCAACACAGAGTGGAGATCCTGTTCAAGGTCAGCAGCGAGATTATGTTTGTCCGCCACGACAGGTTTCTTACTGATGCGGGAGTAAATTGTGGTGTCATCTGCGTAGATGCCTACTTGGCACTTGATCGCATCTGGGAGGTCATTGATGAAAATAAAGAAGAGCGTCGGGCACAGGATAGAGCCCTGTGGAACACCATCATTTGTGCTGTAGGATGAAGAGGCATACCCATTCAAAACGACCTTCATTTTGCGGTTATTTAAAAAAGATTGGATTAGATGAAGCAAGCGTCCGGTAATACCGTAACCCCGTAGCTTGCATAGAAGGCCAGAGTGCCAAACCCTGTCAAAAGTCTTGGAGATGTCCAGAGCAACAGCACGAGCCTCGCCTGACTAATCAAGGGCCTGGAGCATGTACGCCATAACGGTTGTTAGCATGTCGACCGTGCATCTGGCAAAGTGGAAGCCATACTGCCTGTCAGTGTAGAGTTTGTGGGCAGTAAGATGTTGAACTATTTCAGCATTAATTATGGCCTCGAACACTTTCCCGAAAATTGGTAGAAGAGTGATAGGTCAATAGTTGGATGGGTCCGAGGGTTCATCACAGTTCTTAAAAACAGGAACAACTGAAGAGAACTTCCAGCATGCAGGAAAACAGGAAGCAGAAAGGCAGTAGTTCTACAGTTTAGAGAGGACAGGGGAGAGTTCAGGAGCACACCTCTTAAGGATTATCACCAGGATTCCATCACCACCGCTCGCCTTATGGGGGTCAAGTTTTGAAATTACTCGGGATACTACTGTCGGGGTAATATATACGTCGTACAGTTTCGCCTCAGTTCTAATAGGGAAGTCGGCTGAGGGTACTCCAGATGACTCAGCTTTGTCCGCAGATGACGTGAGAACCTAAAATTCATTGATTAAAGGAGGTATTGAGGATTTGCTATTGTTCAACACCCGTTTGCATAACCGCCAATAGTCCTTGGAGCCGAACTTTCGGTCAGCTCTGCGCTGTCGAATTCTCTCAGCAAACAACCGTTTAGCGTCATTCAGGATTCTCTTGCACTCATGACGAGCAGATGTGAATAGGCGCCTATTGTGATCAGATGACTGTCTCCGGAATAGTCAGAAATAATTGTTCCTCTGGGCAATGGAGGCCGAACAGGCAGGAGAGAACCACGGAGAAGAATGAGGTTTTAGACAATACTTCCTGGTAGGTATGAAGGCATCACTTCCAGCTTTCACCCATGACGAAACCTCAGAGGCACAGTCATCAACTGGGAGATCGAACACTTTTCCCCAAGGGACGTCGCAGAGGAAATCGCAAAAGGCGTCTCAGTCAGCTTGTTGGTAGCAGTAGAAGGTCCTATAGGTAGGAGGCTCCTGGGGGGAGTGAGAGTGGAAATAAATATTGAGAGAGACAACAGCATGATCGGAATTTCCGAGAGGACAAAGCTGCGAGACTCGACAGGCGTCAGGTGCAGAGGTGAAACATATATATTTTAGCGAGGAGTGTCCAGAGGGAGTGCTTGGAAAGCGAGTGGGGAAGTCCACCACTTGCGTAAGGGACTGGGAAATAGGAAAGTTCATGGCGTGGATACCCGCTGGATCAGTAATAGTGTTTTTAAGCCACTCAGAGTGATGGGCGATAAGATCTCCGAATCCAAATATGTGAGCGAATGGGTGGTAGGAAATAGCCTTATCTATGTTGTCAGCAATGTTATCTAGAAGTCAAGAGAGGAAGGAGAAAAAGGATTTTCCAGCAGCCACTCTCTTGATATAGGCTTCTGCGCTGAGTATGTGGCTATGTGAAAAGATGAATGGAGGTATAACATTGACATAGGGATCGCTACAGTCACTTTCATAATCTCCATTATTTCAATTTTTCTGAATCCCCTACACTGTCTTCAGATTGACATCTAAGAGCTCTGAAATGTTTGTATTGGAGCTTCTGGTGCGAATGCCAAGCAATACATACGACCTTTTCAAAATTAACAGTAGCGTGAATTGAGTTATGGTACACATTTTCTTTAAGACGGTGCCCAGTTGACCCTACTATACTGTGCAGTCGACAAAATAAAAAAAAAGTTGCATGCGCAAAATTGACAATCTAGTATTTCTGTACATCTAGTATTTCTGTCTAGAATAACTTGCTTTAAGTTAGTATTAATGTCACACACACACACATCATATAGATATATGCATATATATATATATTAATAAATATGCATAATTTACGTCACTAGTACGATTTATGCACTATACATTCTTAAAATTCATATTATGTACTGAATGTTCTGAGATTTTAATTTTTGTCTTTTCTGCTCATTATGGTTTTTAAAAATTAAAATATATGCAATTTTTTAATTTTTTAATTGTATAAATTGATTGAATTTAAATGAAATCTTAATACTTGAGATTGAAAAGTTATATCGGAAAGTTTGAATAGAAAAGATTTTTAGTGCAGGGAATAGTCGGTTTGTGCATATGAACCAAAATTGTTTTACTTGTTTTTAGTTTAGGAAAAACAAAAGAAATTAATGATGATAATTATGTGAAAAAAATCTCTACAGAAAAATCTATATTAATCTGTGTCAACATGTTTGAGTTGATATTTATTACTATGCTTGCATGTAAAGATCAATTCATTTCTTTTGTTTAGTAAATCAGATTTCTTTGAGATGAGTATTACTGGTCTTTCTAAAAGGCATATATTACATTTAATTCTTTTTCCATTATAACATTTGGTTTTAGCGATGATATCCCAAATAAAAACTGGTCTCTTTTTGTTAGTTTCTTATTGTTAAAAATGTTTCGAGAGGATGGTGCTCTCTGTATTCAAAATTATTTAAAATCCTTTGATGATAATAGTAACGGTATTTTCATTGATTCTCAGTTAAACCTAAATAAAATTTAACATCATCATCAGAATAAGTGCTAGGTCTGTAAACTATATTTTTGATCATGCACTGGCCGTTTAGTGGGTATATATATATATATATATATATATATATATATATATATATATATATATATATATATTCCATTTGTAAACGAGTTCTTACGCGACTTAGGTTTCTTCAATGAGTGGTGTCTTCAGGCGATTTGCAATAAGTGATTTCACCTTTTACAGTTTTTTTAACAACGATCACGTGACGGTGTTTTTTTTTTTGAACGCTCACGTGGCGGGAAATCTTTGAACGGGCAGTTTTTACGTGAGCGTTCTTAAAAACCGGTAAACGGTAAAATCAATTATTGCAAATCGCCTGAAAACACCACTCATTGTCGCGTAATAACTCGTTTACAAATAGACAATATTCGAAAGTTCTACAATATAATTGTAGAATATTAATATAAATGTGTACTGGTCTAATTTTATTATGACCAAAAACTAAGTAATTAAACAATATATATATATATATATATATATATATATATATATATATATATATTAATGCAGGTTTCATTGAATAGTATAGACAAGATTTGTCTATTAATTTTGTGTAGGATCCGTTATTAATTTTGAGTGGGGGTAATGAAGGATTACTGTAAACATTTCTTATAATTATATCAATAGTTTCACTGACGGGTACATTAGTAAAAAGGTTTTCCACATCAAGTGAAGCTATGATTTCATTATTAGGTTTTTCACTCTTGAGGATTTGGATTGCCTCTAGGGTTGACTTTATGCTGTATTTACTCGGAAGGTAGGGTGTGATAAGCTGGTTAATATGTTTAGTTGTAAGTTGTAAGTTTGCAAAATTTACAAAACCATCAATATATCTACGATATGTTGATGATATCCTACTGTCAATTAAAAATACTGATGAAATCTTACAACTTCAAAAACAGTTTCAAAATAACTCAGTTTTAAAATTTATTTATGAACTTAGCAAAGATAACAAAATTCCTTTTCTTGATATATTAATTAACACTGACAACAATAAATTTACTATCTCACCGTATTAAAAACCCACTAATAAAAATCCCTCCACACTCAATTATATTAGTGAATGCCCCCACTATTACAAAATAGCCATTATGAAAAATCTATTATATCGTGCAAAAGTCAATTCATCTACAAATCAGATCTTCTACAGTGAACTAAAAAACATAAAACAGACACTCATCAATAATAATTTTCCCAACTACATAGTTGATGAACAAATACATCATTTTCTTAAAAAGCTTAACATGGAAAAAACAACACATGATACTAACCCAACCAATTCTAAACATATCACTCTCTTATACCGTAGCCAGATACACTCCAACTACCAACTAGATGAAAACATCCTAAAAAAACTCATAAATACTAATATTTCTCCGACAGACTCTAACAAAAGAATTAAGTTCATTATATATTACACTAAATCCACTACATCTAATTCATTTGTCCGCAACGACTCTTCCCCCACCGTTAGTGATTTGCAAAAAACCAATGTAGTATATAAATTCATATGTCCATTTAGAGAATGTATCTCTAACAACCTCAATAATATCTACATCGGCCACACCACAAATTCGCTCTCACGGCGTCTGACATTGCACTTAAATAAAAATTCAAATATATTCCGTCATTTAGAACAACACGGTTATCAACGCACACTTCTGAGAAAAACGCTTGTTGATAACACGTACATACTCAAACAAGAAAATAATAAGCAGAAACTAAAAATCCTCGAAGCACTCTACATTAAAAAATTTAAACCTGGTTTGAATACAATCAGTTTCGATATTTCCAACAACGTACTCAAATGTCTGTAATCAGACCAGGGACCATAACATCACTATTTTGTCACTGTCTTCGGCCATCCGCCACGGTAGGGATGGACTTATATTTTCAATTCAATTATCTTTATTGTTAATAGCTTAAATGTTCTATGTTTACTGTGTGTTAATATTTACTCTTTGATAATGGCTTATGTGAGCCGAAAGCTTAGACCCGATAAAAAATTCAACAAATACTGTGATTTTTTGTTGTCTTTCAACGACATCACCATCAAGTATATCAGACGGTATGAACGGATCCTACACAAAATTAATAGACAAAACTTGTCTATACTATTCAATGAAACCTGCATTAATGAAAAAATGCTGCCAAAATACACACAATATATATATATATATATATATATATATATATATATATATAAGAGTAATCGAAATAATAGTATATTTCCGTAATTGTTTAGTCCATTCCAGAGAATGTTTTGGTAATATACTGGCGTCGTCTTGTCAATATGATATCTTATGTTGTTAAATTCGTGGCCTTCGATGACAAAATCTTGCATTACCTCTAGCGTCCTCAGGATAGTCTCGATCTAAGAAGAACAATCAGTTAGTTAAGTGTCATACGTGATACACGCTTGGGCGATCATGTCTCGAAAGAGACATGACTGACTGGGCATAAGATTATCCCGTAATAGTGCCATTGCTTTCTGCGGTAGACTGGTTGCCGACCAAGTATATAGAACCCAATCTGTCCTGCTATTTAACCCATAACTGGAAGGAATAGACGGATTAATACCTTTCCCATGGGTATTTGCGCGTAAGTGAATACAATGGATTCAACTGGAATTCGAACTCGGCTCCCGGGTTTCTCGTTCCGAGTCGATATCCACTGTACCACAGCGCACACCGCGAAGAACAATCATGGCCCTTAAAAAACAATCATGGCCTTTATCACTGCATTTAAATGGTTGAAGACTGAAGTTGTGAATCCATAAGAATGAAGAGAAATAATAACAAAAATGAGCAAAACGGCAGTCAGTAATTATGAATTATTGACTAGTAAAGTTAACGTTTACAGGAAGATTGGTGTACAAAACACTAGAGACGGTTTGCGGAATATAACATCAATCAGTTAAGTGTTAGATTATATTTGTATTAATCCTATATTCATCGTGCCAGAAATTTGGTAACGGCATGCTGTACTGATTAGAATTCGCTTCGGATGCCCCATATAGAACACGTAGAAAAACTGCTGGCTTGATGTGTCCCCTAAAGATGAACCGAGTCAATATTTGGAGTGATCATCCCTTGGGATATGAAACGAGGAAGAAGAGCTTGGAGAGTCTGATACTAACCGGCTATATAGAGGAAAGTCGAGACAGAGGAAAACAACGTGTAACATACATCTGGATACCTAATACCACAAACTGCAGCCTCCTTGATAATTATGCGTGGCGGTTTTGAGCGAGAGATCAACAAAACTTTTTATGCCAAAGATGATTGGAAACCAAGGATTATGGCAGCATTCACCAGCTTGCAGAAAAAGACTGTACAGAAGAGTTTCATGAGTTGTCTGTAGGCCATGGTTAAAGCCAATAGCGATTTTAAAGAATAAATTTCCTCTATAGTATTTTAAAATATTTTTGTGTAATTTTGGTAAACATATCTATTAAAATGAGCAGTCGGTGATATTTTTATTATTGTGTAATTTAGACGACAATTTATCCGTCGTAGGTTGTATGTGCAGTTTATTCTAACAGTTTGTGTATACAGTGAAAACAATATATACTTGCCTGCATATATATAATTACGCTTAGAGTAACGTAGGTAGGAAGAGCCAACATGCCGATAGAACAGACAAATAACAAACACAGAAGAAAAAAAAATAAACATCGTCTGTTTTACTTCATAATGGATTTGGAGAATCTTAATTCAGGTCGCTTGCATTAACAGGAATTGCCCGCAGTAAAATGCTCAAACATCTTGAATAGAATCTTGCCGATCAAGTGAGCACTCTTTGTTCTACGACATCAGTCTCTTCACGAAGTGACTCCGGATTCGTAAATATTCTTGAGGTAATTCAATTTTCATAATAACCTGTCTCCTCCTCGCCTTTGTTTGCCAAACCATTTCTTATTTTACATATGAGTGTATCATGTGTCATTCTTGCGCATACACACCTACAATAAGCTACACCCAATCTCAATGTCACGCACATCATTATTGTAAGCTTTTACACAATTGTAATATTTATATATTTCTTTTTCTTGTTGCGTCGTATTTTGTGGCCTTGTGATATTGTATAAAGTGAGCACGAATCTAAGTAGGTATTGAAAGTTCTGCGTTAAAGCGGAAAGAAAATGCCGGCAAGAAGAAACAAGAAAATAAAAGAAAATCTATTTTAAAGTTTCGTGTTCCATTATGTAATGCGTTGTTATCTCTTGAGTATGTCAACGAATGAAATCGCCATTTTGCTTTAGGTGGATTTCTGTGCTCATTCTAAGGGCTTTACTTTCTGTCTGTGACTTACACAAATGTTTTGCCTCTTCGTGTTACTTTCTATTAACAATACTTCTTTCCTTATTAACTTTCTCTTTATTCGTTGTATTTTATTACATTTTGAATTTCACATTTTTCTTCATTGCATTTCTTTTCTTCCCTGCCGAGTGTTTCTTTTTATGCCTAGTTTATTTTCTTTTGTGTTTCGGTTTATTCTGTTCTGTTACCTTTTTACCACCTCTTTCTTGATTTTTCTTCTCCGAGTTATTTTTAGAATATTTAGGATCTCAGTCTAATGTTGGAGAGCCTGTGCCTATAATAGGCAGAAATATGGAATTCCCACTACATAGGAGTAAACTCAAGGAACCTAAATAAAAAATAGTTTTGCACTATGTCATACATTTTTCCCAACACACACACACACACACACACACACACACATATATATATATATATATATATATATATATATATAAATGCAAACTTATCACTATACTCGTTAACATAGAGATATCTGCCATCAAAGATTATTTGCTCTTGTGTTGACATAAAACGTTACTATGAGACGATAACTGTCATCAAACAGCAGATGCAGGTCCTGACTTAGAATGCGGTTCTATGACGTCACTGCACGTAAGAGACCAAAACGTTAACAACAGAACCATATTTCTAAATACATGAAATGTGTATAGTGACTAGATTGAAATGTGATTTTATTGAGTGTTGGTTGCTTTGATTTAATGTACATGACATCAAATATCTTTTACTGTGTGCATGTGCGACTATTATTGTGTTATTGACTAAAATCTGTCTAATATTACGTACATGGCTATGTTATCATCTTTGATGATGGATATTTTTATGTTAGCGTTCCTACAACCACTCTGAAGATGGCTTATGCACGCCGAAAGCTCAGAACCAGCGTAATAAAAATATTCTAATGTTGGATAATTTTTGTCTTTATTTTGGTGTGATTGATCTACAACAGAAACTTATTTTCGGCGAGAGGGAATACATCATCCAAAGATGTGTCACCTGTGTACAAATAGGAAATTAATTCTGTAATTAAACGAAAACAAAAACCGAACCGAGACAAGACAGGAATACCGCCTCTTTAGTCAGTTAAGTATCATACGTGATACACACTTGGAAAATCATGTTTCTTTTGAGTGATAACTGAATCGGCTGAAGATTTTCCAACAGTTAGTTGCAGTTTCTTTCTGCCTCCTATTAGATATGGACAGTCAGATCTCAAAGAACTAGAAATCCTACCATATCTTACAAAAGAACAAATTCGAAATTTAGACATTAATTAAAACTGATTAAGGAAATGTAACACTGATTTCGCAGGGGCATTGGAATATCGAACCTGCATCTAACAGCTAAATCAAGTATTAAAAATTAGAAAATTTTTATTTGAAACAAAGAGATGAACATTTAGCACCAAAAACAATGAAGTGGATATATTGTTCTACAGAAGGATGCTGAAAATATTATAGACAGGGCACATATGTAACTAGAAAGTCTTAAGAAATAAAGGAAAGAGAAACGAGGGAAGAATGCTAAGAGAATTTGACACTCACAAGTTGAGAGAGTCAGCGGAGGTAACATTGAGTAATCTATTTAACAAGCATGTCGAAATAAATGGCAGGACGGAAATTCTCAAAAAGAATGTTGTGGAGAGCCAAAATCATCCTAAAGAGACACTAAAAATGAAAAACAAATATTAAAGTAAAATATGACTTGCCAGGATGCAACTGTCAAGGGGTCTCAATATAAAAAGTTAACAAGACAAAAATTTGAAAAAAATACCAGGAATTTACCTGGGGACTGAGGAAAATACGGAACATTGCTGTAAGTACTGTACCCAAAATAGTCGGTCCATTTCGAGCTGAGTCAAACAACCCCGCGAAGGTTGGAAATTAATTATAAATTCGAAGTAGTGTTTTCTGGGCGACAACTTTGCTGACATCTCCGTCTATATTGAGAAAGCCTTGGGAGATTTATCTACGTCTCATCTTTACATCGCTACACAAATAGTGAAATATCTTTGCCTGGTTGATTTTGATGTGTCCATTTTGAAGCTCATTCACTGCCCATTCTAACTAAAACCCAGACTTTTCGTCTTTGTATAATTAATACTTAGTACGTTCTTTTTACTTTTATCTGTTACATTGTCCAGTTCTTGCACCACCAACAACATTAATATCTTTTAAACTTAATTGTCTTTTTGGCATTATTAATCTCCTTGAATTATCTCACTGTATAGCTCAAATATTCGCCACATTTAGTCTAGTGCTCCTGCTGTATACCCCGAGATTCTTGGCAAGACCGAATAAGAATCTGCAATATTATCGGTCCTGATCTTTGATATCGGCGTCAGTCCCTTTTCCATCGGCGTAAGGCCGCTCCCCTTTATATTATATATATATATATATATATATATATATATATATATATATATATGTTTGTGTGTGTGTGTGAGTGTGTGTGTGTGTGTGTGTGTGTGTGTGTGCATATATATATATATATATATATAGAAAGAGAGAGAGAGAGAGAGAGAGAGAGAGAGAGAGAGAGGAACATTTGAAAAAACAGTTATCACTTCGGCGACATATGCATAACTCTTCAGCAATGAATTGAGTTCTTTCGGTGACTGGCGTGTGTATTCGCAGCTTATATATAACGCGCTAAAATTTCCTTTATCTTACACCATGTGCCTATTCTTCATTTGTTAAAGAGTTTTTACGTGACCTAGGTTTCTACCATGTGGTGCCTTTAGGCGGTTTGCAATAACTGATTTTTAGTTTTTTTTTTTTTTTTTTTTTTGTGGGGCATAAAGAAGGGTCACGTAACATAACTTCACAACGGTGGCAAAATTTGTAGGATTGTGCTAGGGCGAAAAGTTAGCTATTATGCTATTCCCAAACAAAAACTAATTACTTAATGAAAGAACAGAAATTATGATAAGTGTAACTATACCGTAAAACACCTATTAGGTTCATACAACCGTGGATGAAAACCTTATAATTTCTTCTAATTTTTAAAATTGCTTGTTCAAAAATTCCCCGTTATATGAGCGTTAAAAAAAACCCGGGTACGTGAGCTTCATAAAAGAGAAACAAAATTCAACAAAACAACAGGAAAATCAGGTATTGCAAATCACCTGAAAACACCACATCGTAGAAACCTAGGTCGCATAATAACCCGTTTACTAAAGAAGAATTTTCAAATGTTCGACAATATAATTGAATCGATCACTTTTCATACAACTGTATACCGATCTAATTTTATTATGACCAAAAACTAAGTAATTAAATAATCAATATATACAGGGGAGGGTATAAGTCGCTCATCAAAGCATTGAAAACAATTCTGATAATAATAATAAACGTTATTTTATTAAAACCAAGCTTAACTAATGAACTGAGAAACACCTTGTACACGCTGGTACGATCACAAATGCTCAAAATGCTCGCCATTTGCGTTGATGCACAATACCATCACTTCGGGTAATTCTTTGGTGCGTGACTTATGGCCCACCCTATATATATATATATATTTCAGTTGATATATATATATATATATATATATAATTTCATATATATATATATATATAATTTCATATATATATATATATATAATATATATAATTTCAGTTGATATATATCTATATATCTATATATATATATATATATATATATATATATATATATATATATATTTCAGTTGATATATATATATATATATATCAACTGATATATAATTTCAGTTGATATATATATATATATATATATATATATATATATATATCTCAACTGAAATTAAAGCCAAAATACGGTGTTTAGAACGGCTCATGATTAAACATAATAGACATTCATTGTCTTTTATATTTATCTGTATATGTTTAGAAAAAATATATATGTGTATGTGTGTGTGTGTGTGTGTGTGTGTGTGTGTGTGTGTGTGTATATATTCAAGGCAGTCCTTCTAATGCTCTTGCTAATCTCAACATGTCAGCAACCTTGCCTCGCTAGAACTATTTGACTGAGTATTGAGTTCGATGCCTAATATTTCCGGGCTTGTGCCATATCTAAGGTAGTTTTAGAAAATTACCAATCGTTCTGAGAAATTTTCCTCGTTCGTACCGCGAATTTATAAGTTTAAGTGTAGAACTAGATTGACAGCTAGGTATTTATTTTAGCTCGTATTCGACTTTGGACTTCCTCATTTTTCACATAATTTGTCTATGGTATTCTCAGCATGGTTCAGCATTTTTTTTTCATTCGAATCTCTTGCTATTTATTGCACTACAAAATAAAACTATAACTTTAATGGTAATTATTTCACCCCAAGCAAGGCAATAAATCTACAAATGCTCAAAATTGTTCCTGATTTTTAGAGAACATGAGGTAAAGGAATGAGAACAGTGGAAGAATAAGAATGAGGAAGTCCGACGTTAAGGATTGGCATTGAATTTAATTTTTAAAAAAGATCAATGTTAGCTGGGAAATAAGAAGACGGAAGAGAGTTCCATAAGTGATAAGTTCGAGGGAAGAAACTGTTCTTTTCTTCTATCAAAATATAGACTAGATTATTTTAAAAACAGCACTTACTTGGTGGCAAGGTATCATTATTTTAGATTTGAAATCGCTAGATATAACCGTAAGTTAAATGATAAGAATTTCTTCTATCGCACTTTTCGATTGTGGAATTCTCGTCCAGCTATTTGTTTCTCTGTCAAGTCTGAATTTAAATATTTAAATTCAATGTCAGTCGTTATTCTCCATCTTTAAAATTACTTTTTATTATTCCTCTTTGTAGTATTGTTTTATTTTTCTCATTTTACACTCAATAACCCCCTGCGTCTTAGTAGCTTCATTGCCTTTCTAGAGGTGAAATGATTAAAAAATATACCGTTAGAATGAAAAATGGAATAAAAAGAAGTGATTCAATCAGGTAATTGATTCACAATTCCTGGAAAGTGAGCGTGTATGAACAATCTGAAGAAAGCTAGAGTATTTAACTGTCGAAACGTTGTCCGCACAACGCCTAAGATAAACGTTGATCGTTGATTGGTTTTATTGGGAAGCATGTTAACCTCTATGGTTTAATAATGCCCAAATCTGAATATTTCAAACATAATAGTATGTCTTCAACGACAGATAAAATCTATTGTTTATTTTACTATAAGAAGGTATTGTAAGTATAATATTTTAATAGAAAAATGTATTACTGGCAGGAAATTGTGGAGGAATATAGACAAAGAAAAGCAATTCTATCAACCACTGTGTTATTCAATATTTTACCAGCAAATTTCTTCATATATAAGCAATCGAACTTTTTGAGGAACCTTGTAACTTCGATCAAAATGATCAATTAATATATTTAATCAATGCAGATGATTAAATAAGCTGACTAATTTGTACGATCGGCAAAATGCAACCGAATTTCAGCAAGAAGTTTACGTTTATTAATCGAATAATTACACCAGAGATTAACCTGACAGGTATCAACATAATTGTTTAAATCAATGATTGTTGATCGAATTTCTCTAATCAGTCCTACTTGCGTTTTAATTTTAAAATCGGATTAAGCATAAGCCACACACACACACACACACACACACACACACACACACACACACACACACACACACACACACATATATATATATAGTAGGCGTTTTAGTCAAGTTGTTGTAATGCTTTAGACAAGTAATCAGTTCGATCAGACCGAGTGAAAGTAATCATCACTAGACATTCGTTTGCAATCTAATTTATTAATAATGCGAATCGGCTTAACACATGCAATGAGTAGCGTAGACTTGAGAACGACTACATGTGTAAGGCACTCCGTTTTGTCTCCAGTATCTGCAGTTGAAAAGGTCCCTCGATTAGTTTGGCGAACTATTTATATATTCTTGTTCATATAAAGGATGTTGCAGCAAAATTCGACACTTGACAAAAAGAAAAGGAAATAAGCAATAAAAACAATAGTTGTATATGCAAAGACCCGACAGTTTATTTAGCAACAGTTAGAGTTACATACGACATTATTTTTCAATATAACCGCTGGCGGCGGCGACGAACATCACATGGCGGGCGCGAAATGAGACACACGCGTTGGTGACAATGTCCTTGTCTATAGCACGATGGCAGCTTTCAGAGAGTCGACCGTGTTGTGGGCGTGCTTGTTGGTCTTGGCCTCTATCACGCCTTCAGAAAAATTAGTCAAGGGGTTTGCAGAAGGACGGCAACAATTCGGCGATCAGTGGGCCTGAGATGTACCAAAAGGTGCCGAGGAGCGTGGTGAAGCCCTGGATGGACAATATCGTCGCTGTATGCACCTACGTCTTCCAGCAAAACTCCGCTCCTGCACACAAACATAAGACGACCCAGGAGTGGCTGCTCAACAATGTCCCTTCCCATTGGTTGCCGGACATGCGGCCTCCCTTCACACCCGACTGCAACCCACTTGACTATTTCTTTCTATGTATTTTAGATTTTTAATACTTTTTGTCCAGACTACATTATTAGTTCATCATATATTCTTAACTTTTATCAATCCTAAAATGTTTAAATTAATATTATTTAACATCTAATACATAATAAAGTACGGATATATGTAAGTTAATCAATATGTTTATATAAAGAATTATTAACGATGTTCTAAGGTAAACAAATTCCAGTCTTTACATAAGACAGTAATTTAATTTCGTTTATTTAACAAAACCTTATTTAAAAAAGAATTAATGTATAATTTTTAATATAGACACAAGGTGCATAGGTCATTTATAGATCAAAATTCTCGCTTTTTTTAAAAATTTTCCTTTTCATAGAGGGAATTTTATTGGTTTCCATTACATATCAAAACTGTTTCTATAGGGATGTTCGATTAAGGTACCTAGTATTATTATTAAAGGAAGAAATATGCTGATAAAACCTTCGCTTAAAAAGAAGTTTTAGTACTTTCTGCATAATTTGTTTTTATTATCAGGGTTTTCAGTAGGAGAAATAGTGCATTGATAAGCAACATCAACAGTAATCTATAGGGTTTCTACAATTATATATTTCATTGTCTAAATTATTGATTTCAGTTTTGGAATTATTTTTATTGTTATTTACGTTTAAAGTTTTATTTTAAATGTTATTATTATGCTATTTTTATAATATTTTTTATAGATTAACAGTACAACTATAACTTACTTACAGTGTATTTTTGCTAAAAATTTTCTTTAATGGATTTTTTTTTAAAGATTTTTTTTCTTTAATCATTTCACCCCGGGCAAGGCGTAAATCCCACTGATGTGCGGGGGGTTACATAACTGAAAGAAAATTAATTAGAGGAGAGAGAAGAGGATTACAAACCAATTAGAAAGAAGCAATAGAAAGATGAAAATGCAGGTGTGATGACAGTTGTAAGGGGGGAGAGAAAGGGAAGGATATACGGGGTGGGGGATGGGCTAGAGTCAAGTGGTTAGTAGATGAGTATTGACATCAAGTGGTTTCTCAATCAAACCGAGTTTCTTGAAAGTTGGTGCGTACCAAATAAATTTTATCTATTTCTATTTTTTCTTCGGGTTTAGATATTCTCTTTTACATCGGCTGCAGTCACTCTCTCCCCGGCGTGTTGTGGCTTCCCTGTGCCTCTTCTATAAATACTTTCATGGCTTCTGATCCGATGAACTTAGATCGCTGGTGCCACCTAGGTATGGATTTGCACGAGATACTAGATTATCAATTAGGTCCCACTCTTAGTCCTGCTAATTCACATTCAGTTATCTGTTTTGCACTTTCTGCCTTCTCATGTATTTACATTTTTGTACCTGCTTTATTTTATTATCTCCCACCTGTAATTGGCATTTTGGGCTGTTCTCTTTCCAGATGACCATGAATTCGTTTTTTGTTTTTTTTTGTAATTTATTTGTAGTTCGTTTTTTTTCACTTTCTTCATCTACCTTCTGTAGGTCTTGTAGTTTCCTTTCTGTAGCTGTTATCAGCACTGTACCATTTGCAATCCTTTTTTTTTTTCTTTTTTTAATCATATCACCCCGAGCAAGGCGGTAACGCCACTGATGTGCCGGGGGCTACGTAAGAGTGAAAAGATTGGAAAAGAGAAAACCGGAAACCACATCCTAAATAAGGAACAAGGGATGAGCCTCTACACCTGTTCAATAGACGTGGGTGGAGTATGAACCGGGCGATAGTTTAGTCTATCTACTCCAATTGAAAAAAAAAAGTGAGAAGTTTGGAAAAGAGAAAACCGGAAACCACATCCTAAACAGGGAACAAGGGATGAGCCTCTACACCTGTTCAATAGACGTGGGTGGAGTATGAACCGGGCGATAGTTTAGTCTATCTACTCCAATTGAAAAAAAAAAGTGAGAAGTTTGGAAAAGAGAAAACCGGAAACCACATCCTAAACAGGGAACAAGGGATGAGCCTCTACACCTGTTCAATAGACGTGGGTGGAGTATGAACCGGGCGATAGTTTAGTCTATCTACTCCAATTGAAAAAAAAAAGTGAGAAGTTTGGAAAAGAGAAAACCGGAAACCACATCCTAAACAGGGAACAAGGGATGAGCCTCTACACCTGTTCAATAGACGTGGGTGGAGTATGAACCGGGCGATAGTTTAGTTTATCTACGCCAATTGAAAAAAAAAAAGTGAGAAGTTTGGAAAAGAGAAAACCGGAAACCACATCCTAAACAGGGAACAAGGGATGAGCCTCTACACCTGTTCAATAGACGTGGGTTACGTTGTTCAGATTGTGCCCTCCGATGTGGACTCCTGGCATAACTTCTAGGGTCTCGCTGTGCCAGTTTAATAAACAATCTTGTTTTACGCCCCTTTCTATTTTTGTATAAATTCGTTTGCTGTCCGTATGCATGCGGTTTGCTGCAAGTATATATTGCTGATTACGCTAACGTCTTTTCCAAACATGTCTAGGTTACTGGGCATTTATGTCAGTTCTTTGTGGCGTACTTTGTCGAACGCCTTCGAATAATGTATAAAACATCGGTATACTTCCTTGAATATTTGCATTGCCATTTCTGATAGCATCCTAATTGCAAATATCGCGTTCCTTGCTCCAGCGTATTTGACAAACCCGCACTGTTCTTGGCCTCTGCCGACTAACCTCGGTATTTTGTGCTGGTTAAATGTTGATGAGGATAATACGTGTTTTAGTTATTTTTGTTCCTTTCGCTCTTAATTGTTTTGGTCGTTTTTGTGATGTTCTTCATTTATTATTTTTATGCTTTTTAGGTTTAAATTTTATAAATTGCTAAGAACAATTCTGGATTGTTCTTGTTGTATGTTGAGACATATGCTAAAGTCTTTTCGTTGTCGCGTTTCTGGCCTGATTCCGCTTCGCGCTCTATTCATCAGTATTTGGAATCACATCTTCTTATACTCGTTAGGGAATTTTTTCCCGCTTTAATAGAATAATTTACGATGGGTCAAATATCGGACACAGGAAGGTTTTGTTTTTATTTTTCGTTATTTTCATTTATATATACACAGACTCACGCATACATATATATACACACTTTCTATGTCGTTTAGAATTAAATATGTGTTTCACTGCGTTCATTCTTGCTAGTATGGGTGCATACTTGTATGTGTGCGCGTGTAGTGCATCCGGCCATTCTGTGCACGTGTTGTTTGTCCGTGTGTGCATGGATGGTTATGATCTATTAAGTGCTGTTTTAAATTTGATTATGAAGTTTTTTCTTGTATTTGTAGGTGAGAATAATTGTCTGTCTGATATATTAACACATCAGAAAAACCCTCCTAGAAGAACTAAATAAAAGTGTAAAAAAAAAACAGGGTACCCCACAACACTTATAAACAGCGGTTTTCAGCTGGCATAAAAATACCTCTAAACGAACTACGAAACCTAACGAAATGTAACATCGAACAGACTCTAGCATATATCTCAACATACAACAGGAACAATCCAAAATTATTCAAAAAAATTTTTTAAATAAATTTAAACCTACTAAACAAAAATCATAAAATGAAGAAACATATTAAAATCACCAAAACCATTAAGAGCAAACGCCAAACAAAAACACCTAAAACATATTAACTTCATCCAAATTTAATGGTCCTGGGTATGACCTTAAACTGCATCCGGCAGCAAGGCCTCTGATTGAGAGGTTGTGAGGAGCATGGAAACACCTCTTAATTGCTGTTCTTCTCAGGTCCACCCTGACCCAGAGTGATAGCACCTGTGAGGATCCCGTCTATGGGTTAATAGTTAACCCCCAAACTTGGGTCAAAATGCTCTGAAAGTATTTACCAACACAATTTTTGAATGAAAAATATTACCAACAAAACCTTTTTTGAATAAAAAACATTACCAACAACATTTTTTGAATGAAAAATTTAACCAAAAAAAATTTTTTGAATGAAAAATGTTACCAACAAAACCTTTTTTGAATGAAAAATGTTACCAACAAAATCTTTTTTGAATGAAAAATGTCACCAACAAAGCCTGTTTGAATGAAAAATGTTACCAACAAAACTTTTTTTAATGAAAAATGTTCCCAACAAAACATTGTTTGAAAGAAAATGTTACCAACAAAACTTTTTTTGATTGAAAAATAACTGTGATTTAAAATAAAAAATATGCTTCCGGCCTTCAATGGCCTTTCAAACAATCCCCCCCCCCCGCAAAAAATATAAACAAACAAAAACAATAAAACAAATAAACTAAATAAAACAAATCAAAACGATTTTCAGCATTAAATGACCTAATGAAAGTTGATATGCTGGTTAAATGAACCAACCAACCAACCAACCAACCAACCAACCAACCAACCAACCAACCAACCAACCAAATTTAACCAACACACGATACAGAAGGTTACAAAATGCAATAAAAATAGATGCGAGGTTTCTGATATCATTATACAAAGACAATCACAAAACCAAAATTTGAACTGCAACTCCAAAAATATGGTAAATCCATTAAAGGGCACAAAATGCAATAAATCTTATATCGGAATCAGCCAAGCACTAAACAAGAGTTTTCCATCACAAAAGCAACATCAAATTATCAGATAAAAAGAAAACTGTTTCTATCACAACACATCTTCCAATGCAATCAAGTCAAAATTTAAAATTATGCCATTATACCAGGCAGACAATTATTCTTACCTACAAATAGAAAGAAAAATCCATAAACAAATTTAAACCACCACTAATTGGATCATAAACCCCTACGCACACATAGATACACAACACTCGCTTATGATTACTAGATACACTAATCGGACCGCATGCACTCACACATACGCACACATTCAATTATGTACACTTAATAGCAAGAACAAACGCAGTGACACACTCACGAAATGCTGCTCGACATAAGAAGCGTATATATGTATATATATATATATATATATATATATATATATATATATATATATGTATGTATGTATGCGTGTGTCTCTGTATATATATATAAAAAATTAAATAAAAACAAAACCCTCTTCTGTTCGATATTTAACCTATTCCAAATCATTTTATTACCTAAGGGTAAACAGAAAGAAGTTCCCTCTCGAGTATGGGAAGATGTAAACTTCTACCACACAAAACCAACACGATGACAGACTACCACTCTGTGTCTGAAGAAGAAGGTAGCGAGACCAGAAACACGTGTAGCATCATATAAAATAAAAAACAAAATACAAAGCGATTCATTTTTTAAACACACACACACACACACACACACATATATATATATATATATATATACAGCGAGGGAAAATTTATTCGCCCCGAAATCATTTTACTCGACCATCATTTTTCTAATAGTCGCCTTACATAAACATAGCATGAATCACTGACAGAAAACTAAAAATGGAATTATAATTAAAATTTCGAACATGTTAGAAAGGATTTATAATTAAAAAAAATAATAACAACAAAATTTGATCTTTCCTCTTAATAATAGCATAAACATTTTGATGATAAAACTTTGTTTTCTTAAGTTTGAGCTCTTTTAACATCATATGCTTTTTTTTTTTTGGCAATTGAGTGGAGTTACTTAAATTCGTACTTTCTTTCTTCTGTTTGACTACAACTTCCATATCATAGATTATAAAAAAATAACGAATCTCATTTTCTCAACGATTTTCTATAAAAAAAATACTTACTTGTATACTTTGTTTTTTGGTGCGTGGTTGAAAGAAGTAAGGCGTATTTTTTTCTTTCAAATGTTGGTTTTTACTTTTCGTAAGCGAAGAGGAAATGTATAATATTTTTTCAAATGGGTTTCTAAAATCCTTTGCGCGTCTTTGACGACAGAGACATTTTGGCTCCACTCTGGAAGCGTTGATTAAACGAATTTTTACACACACCGAGACGATCAGGCACCATGCATACGACCAAAGAGTTCAACAATCTAATTGCATGTCATTCTTAGTAACTTGGGAATCTTCCATGGCATACTTTTGGGTTGTAAAAAAAATCAGATTTTCTTTTTCTCTATTTGAAGGAACACATTCTATTGCGAGATTTTTTATCGACAGTGGGCGAGTAAAGCAATAAACTTTAATCGCCCAATTAAGTTTTTAATCGACTGAGGCGATCGGGAGGGATAAAATCTCAAAGGCCGTATATATATATATATATATATATATATATATATATATATATATATATATATATAAACGGATCTTGATATGTAAAGTCACGATTTTATCGGTTGAAGAGAGCCAACTTTAGACTTGAAATACGACACAATTGCTTTTATGGACACTTAATTTATCACACAAAAAGGAAATAATATTAATACCAATAATAGTAAAAACAAAAAAACCTACATTTTAAACAAAACGTTCACGGCTTCTCGCATTGTATATATATATATATTCTTCCTTGTTTGCTCTGCTGTTATATTGAGTGCTTTAGTGTTAGGGTTCTCGTCTCAGGTTATTTTTTTCTTTCAAACAAGTACTTTGACGAATGTTCAGGTGCTTAGTTTCTTTCTTTTTTTATTTCCATTTTTCTCCCTCCGAGTTTATACTCCGTGGGTTTTTTCGAGACGAATATAAAGTAATTATTAATACAATTATTAATATATATATATATATATATATATATATATATAGTCATTCACTCATAGATCTGTTTGGCTGTATCACAGCGTATCAGTACGGTTAGACATCCAATTGCTTCTAGCCAGGATTGAAACCCGACCAAATTGACATCAATCGGCGAGTCTACCTCTGATCTATGGGCGCTCGAAAGAGGAAGGCGGACTTTAGCGTGATATATACAATGTAAACATACGCCAGTACTGAATGAAAGATGCGTATAATGCGTGAGTATCTGCTGTTTTCTATAAAAATCTACCATGTATATAACAACAGGAGCTGCGATCATTACCAATATGCCTCAGTGGATTTAATGTTTGAAATACAATCTTCAGGCTTGATGATAGTGTTGATCACAGTAACCACTCTCATATTTGCGTACACTCTATCATGAAACTCTACTTCATCATTCTTATTTATAAACAATTCGCCTACCAGAAATGTATCTAAATCAGTTGCCTAACTATTCGACATATAATATAATGAAGAGTGCATGAATAAAAATTTTCTAAACATATCCTGTTAAATATAAGAGACAATGACTGTCTATTATGTTTAATCATGAGCCGTTCTAAACGTCGTATTTTGACTTTAATTTCAGTTGAAAATAAAGACAAAAATTCTCCAACATTTAGATAATTTTTTATTAATTTGTTTCTAAGCCTTCGGCTCGCATGTGTCACCAAGACGGTAACACAATAAAATCCACCATCACCGACGATTTTATTTTGTGTTGAGATAAAATTCCGCTAGCCAACGGCAATAGTTACAAAAAATAACAAACGCAGTTCGCAAATTTGCAATGCGGTTCTATGACGTCACACTGCGTGATAGCGCAAAATGACAACAGAACCATGTATTCAAATGCAATGTAATATGTTATGGCCAGATTTAAACGTGATTTTATAGGTGTGGGTTGTTTGGATTTAATGTAGATGGCCTCCAATATCTGAAGCTTCTTTTTACTGTGTATATGAGTGAGGATTATTTTATTGTTGACTAAAATCTGTCTGATATTACCGACATTGCTATGTTTTTTTCTGAGAAATGTTGTTTAAGTGTACTCTAATCAGAATAGTGACACGTAAGTCTACGGGAGACCGTGGTTGTAGTAACACCAATATATGTAGTGGGTTTATTATTAGTACTAGAGATACAATCTCTGAACGGGCATGTAATTGATATACGACATTGATTTTTTGTAGAGTATTTAGTTTAGTGCTTGTAGGGTTATTTGAGACTATGAGGTCAATTGTTTCGAATATTTTATAATATATGATGAGTTTACTTTGATTATTGGTTAAACACTGGTTTAACATTTCTACGTATTATGTTTTTGAGATTTTTTTTATCATGTTTATAATTGTTATGTATTTGGTCGCAATAGTATAAGTTAATAGTGTTATGTTTATTTTGATGTACACCATTATTATTCATATTATCAATATTGTTAGAGCTATTGTTAATTTTGTTGAGATACGTTTTCATTTGTTAATCAATAACGGAGTTAGGAAATCCATTATTGACTAGTGTTTGCTTAATGTTGTGTAATTCTTTATAAAATATAGATTTGGAAGAAGATATCATTTGTGTGCGTTGAAGTAAGTTTTTTATAACAGCTAACTTATATCGTTGGGGACATTCACTATTATAATTAAGAAGACATGAATTTATGCTAGTTGGTTTCCTATATAGATAAGTAGTAAATCTATGTGTGCTAAAATCAATGAATACATCAAGGAATGGGATCATGTTATTAATATTAAGTTCTAATGTAAATTTGAGGAAGGAGTAACTTTCAAATTTGTTTTTAAGTTGTGTAATTTGATTCATATTCTTAGCTAAAATGAAGATGTAATCTATGTATCTTACATATATAGAGGGTTTATTGTTGTCATTAATTATTTTCTTTTTTTAATTTTCCATATCATAATTAGAAAAGAGGGGACCTAAAGGAGATCCCATCGCCATACCTATACAATAATTAATAAATTTTATATCTCATTTTCTTAATATCTATATTGTTATGCATTATTGCTCTTTTTTTACTACCGTATATTTGTTAGCAACGTTTGTAGAGTAACATTAAATTCGAATGTCGCATGTACAGGCATATTTTCACTTTCGGTATTGTTGATTTATTGAGTCGTTGGCTGCGTGTTTTTCTTGTACGAAGATACTCTATCATATAAATCGACATTTCTATCACTAAGTAAGATGGAGATGTTAAACCGTGGCCAAGAAACGGGACCAAATTAGCCTAATTCGATTTCGTTCACGATTTCGGTGATCCTAAAAGCAAGGTGATACATCATTACGGTATGACCCATGGCAAGGCTGGTCTTATCAACATCTGAAATAACATCACCAAGAAAATTCCCAGCCCCTTACTAAGAAGAATGAAATCTCTATTCGTACTAATTATCTTAAAGCTGTCACTCACAGTAAAACCACTGTCAACAATGATATATTAGTCAATGTTTTACTTCAATTTCACTAGATACATTATATACTTATATTATTATATTGTAGTTACGTCTGCCATTATTCCATGCTTTGAATACAGCTGCCAAATATTGTCTGGTGCTTTTGAAATGTATTTACAGTTTATTTTTAATATGATAATAGTAATTTTTAATGTTATTGGCCCTAACCTGACATATCGTTTTCCTATTTCAACATAGTTTCCATTACTAAAAATATTTTTTACAACTGTTCTTGTTAACTTATATCTATGTGATTTTGTTATTTTTGTCCCCGCCCTAGACAAATTTACATACAGAAACTAGTTATAACTTCATAGAGGCTTTAAGGTATTATGGTGCCTTTATTAAGAATGGTGAGAAAAAATGAACCGTTTTTTCTTGGAAGTCATACTGTGGAAAGTTTTGGTCAGTAATTGTGGCAATCTATGTTTAATTATAGGAAAGAATAAAATCAGCCTTCCCATTTCCTCTCTTTGGCCTTGTGTTACATTTTTGTATTTTACAAAATATTACTTTATTCTACGGTACTTAGACTTCTTGAATTTAAGATCGTTACTAGATTGGCGACAAGGTTTCATAATTTTACAGTTGAAATGGTTAAATGTATACATAAGCTTTATGCTAAAATATTTTTTATTCTTTCTTGTAGAAATCTCTTTTGGCTTATTACTTTCAAGTCAACAGTAATCTTGAAAGATTTAATCTAATGTCAACCGTTTATTCTGTCTTATTTGCTACAGTTCTAAGGAAAGCTTACACAATATCTGTGATATATCTTTCAAAGATAAAGAACCAACACTGCATGATAACTGACATATTCACGCCTGACCGTAATTTTCAGGCGAGTAGAAAGCATTTAGAAGGGCAAACTAAGAATCGCCATACAGTGTTGATTCCTATAACCAAACATTTTTCTCAATTTTTCTCTCTCTTTTGTTTCTCATGCAAAGACACACATAACACACACACGCATCCTTTCTCTCTCTCACTCTCTATGCTTCTGTTTGTCTGTCTGTCTCTCTCGCTCTTTCTCTATATAGTTATTCACCCAATAATAAAGTGAATATCTTTTTTTTTTTTTAAATAATTACTTAAAAAAAGATAACGAGAAAATTAACTCACATGATATTTAATGTCGGGGACCTGATACTATATTTCCTGAAAATATTGTTACATAATTTTTTAACGTGTAATTAATGCAATTCCGTCTGTCTAAGTAGAGCAAGTCTAAAAATCTAAACTTATTTATAAATGGAACTTTATCTGTGTGTGTGTCTGTGTCCGTTACCTATAGACTCCGAAACGGCTGAACCGATTTTCTTGAAAATTTACACAGTTGAACTATAAACGTCTGCGAGTGTTTTTAGCTAGGTTTTGTGTCGAGGTACCCCCGATAAATATATAATCGAAAAGATCGGGTTATAGAAGGAGTGGTCCGATTTTAATCCAATTTGATACACTCATAGAAAAAAAAACATAAGAAACGTTATTCAGAAGTTTCAAGGTTGCAGTTCTTACAATAATCGATAATATATATATATATATATATATATGGCAAGATGTTTGTGTGTGTTTCTGTTTATCTGCCTGTATGTTTATTTTTTCAGCCCTTTTATTTTAGTTTTTGCTTCGGGTTTGACTCTAAGTAGCTATAATTGTAATTCTTAGTCTCAGCCATGATACCATTTACTCAGAGGTCTTATTTAAGCTTCAAAATTCAGTTTACGACGAAAAATACTTATTTGATATCGATTCCAGGAAATCAGATTTGACTTACATCCATTCATTTTTCTTTCAGTCAACGGTTTCGCTTTAACTGGAAACAGATATTGCTTTTTAGTTTTTCCTGCCAACGTCCAAAGAGTCTGAGCTCTGGGACCATGGATTAGTTTTCATTACACCCGAGCAATGCCGGGTTATACATCTAGTAAACTATAAGCAGCACACAAAGGGAAAATCTTTGATTTTAACTTATGCGGCATTTATGGAAACAATGTTGCCATATCCGTGCAAGATAATGTAAGTCCCTAGCAAGACTAAAAAGACTCGTCGGAGTTGCGTTAATTTGATCCTTGCCCAAAGAAGGATCAGATGAAGGCATTACTGAAAATCGCTTTGCAAATAATAAATATACATATATATCTTATCATTTCAATATTATTTTAAACCTTTAGATTTATAGTCGAACATTTGTGCAATTGCTTGGTCTACTCGTCAGGAGATATCAGAAAATGTGTGTTAATTTTCTCGTTATCTTTCTTTAAATAATTATTTTAAAAATAAATTATTCACTTTATTATTGGATAAATAAACTATGGAGTCAGGATCCTGAATGTAACATCATTCAACAAAAAAAATTACTTATATTAATTCTCTTTCTCTCTCGCTTTGTCTCTCTTGTTCTCACTCTTTCACTTTCTCTCTCTATATATATAAATGTATATACTTCATTTGTAACCGAATTATTAGGCAACCTATGTTTCTACTATGAATGGTGTCTTCAGGCAATTTGCAATAACACTTAACAATATTGAACAATATCAATAACAATATTGAACACATTTTAATACATATGAGTACTGATCTAAATTTATTATGACCAAAAACTGACTAATTAAACAAACTATAAATGTATATATAATGAAGGAAATATCTATATATTCATCGGCATTGAATAGTAATTGTCTATTTTAAAATACTTATAATTTATTTATTAACCATTAACGACGAAAGCGTTTAGCATAAGTTTTTATTTTCATTTCTCAATTTCTTCCCGAGTAAGTTTGGTATAGTAAATATGTTTCATTAACAAACGCCAAAGAAAAAATTACAGTCAGAACACCTGGCTGGCCACTTATGGATAAAAAATGGACTTAATTTTCAGTCAACCTGTATATATATATATATATATATATATATATTTCATTTCAAATTGTCGGTTGTTTATAAGCAAGTTTCGTTAAAATTCGTTAATTTCCGTAATATATATATATATATATATATATATATATTGTGTATTTGGGAAACAATCTCTTTTTTATGCAGGTTTTATTAAAAATGATAGACAAGGTATTATCAATGAGTTTTTAAATAATTTTTCATGTGTTCTTATGAAACTTTTCTTTTCAGAAACAAAATAATAGAATAATTAATTAAAGATTTTGTATTTTCGACCGCTTTCAGTTATACTTTTGGCCATTATCAAAAAAGAATTTTATTTTACTTGTAAATAAACATGTTTAAAATTTATCTATATAAATTCATGTGAACGTTCAGTTCCGAACACTTTAAGCACATACTTATTTACAAGTAAACCAAAATTCATTTTGTTAATGGCTATAGATATAGCCGAAAGTTCTTGAAAATAGAAAGCCTTTGGACAATTTTTATATACTAACATAATATAAAAAGTAAGAATAGTATAATGAGTCGCGATTAAAATTTAACAGAAGTAATTAATTTAAAAGTGTATAACACTTATTGCCATAATTATTTTAATCCGTATTAAGCACCACTGCATTAACTTTTAAAAATAAAATTAAATATTCAGTTATCTGTCACTACACCGAATGTATATATGTATGGCTAGCGACTCGTATCCGAGGATGCTTGTCTACAAGGGTGGCTAACTAATTCCTATTGCAGACGCTTTTTCGGTCACAATTGTCCTTGTTCAATACATACAAAGCTCACCTGTGGTTTCTACAGCAGACCTTACTTAGAGTTTCTGACTGGATGCTTGCTATTCGGCGTGAACGATGATTTGAACAAGGCCAGGATGTCCAAAGTCTCGATCACGATGACTTGCGACTTCGAGATAGCGCAACCATCGACGAAAGAGAGCCGCCTACACAGTTTCACTCACAATGATTGAGTCAACCCTTGGTATGATATTCAGTTACTTTAGAAGAATGTCGCACGTTAGGATCACCTCCTCCAGACCGAAAACATCAAGAAGTCATCTTCCTGACAATACGTAAGTGGTTTGATTCGAAACAGGTTTTGTGATCAGAAAGCAATCATTCTCCTAATTCAGTCACGCGCGCATATATTACTCCGAATAAGAAAAGATAAATTAACATTTCAAATTATTTTTAAAAATGTTTACTTATAGAGAGAAATATTGGATAAAAATTTACTTTTTAGTGAAATTCGCCAACGTAAATTTCATAATGGTAGTTGAAAGCAGAAAATCATTTACATTCGGTCAGTCTTACGTTCATATTATTATAACGTTACGTTCATAATATTATAACCTTTCATGAAGGCAGATTCGATTTATAATTATAGAATTAATAAAATGAAAATACGAGAAATATTGTTTCAATTTTAAAAGAAGATATTTTAATTTTTTTCTTATTAAAAAAAATATTAAACAAAAACTTAAATTTTAAGTTTTCATTTTTAAATATTTCAGTCTACATGGCCCAGTAGATAAAACCGTCGGTTGAGTAATCCAAAAATCACTTAGAGCGAAATAGTTTTGAGTTCAATACCTGGCCACAGAAGTGTTCAGCTACTAAACGGATAGTAACTGAGATATTCGAAAGAACCACGTCTCGTGGAATAAGAACAATCTACCACTATATAAAGGTTTCGGCTCGAAATTCTAAGGTGTGTCACATAAGGAAGATCGAAACGCAAAACGACCGAAACGTCGGGTGTGTGTCTAATAATGATGAGGACAAAAGTAGTAATGAAATAAATAGCAAAATTAGTTTCAATACCGCAATTCAGAAATATAGCCATAAACGAACACATGGTCTACTTTCTGCATATATATATATATATATATATATATATGGGCCAGTAATTAGATTTAAATTATACGGCTTGGAGATAATAAGGGCTTTAAGATAATAACAGCTTTAAATTTTATATGGTTTGTAGATAATAATGATTTGAATATAATAATAGCTTAATTTATATGGTTCGGAGATAATAAGCGTTTGAAGATAATAATAGTTTAGATTATATGGTTTGGAGATAATGACGGTTGAAAGATAATAATAGCTTAGATTATATAGATGGGGAAATAATGATACAAAAGGTGACCGTAAGTGAATTGTTACACACCTATATCCAAGCTTACAGAATGTGGTATTCTCATACAGTCACTAATCTAGTTTCTGACTCGATACTGCTTGACATCGGTGGGAACTTGAATTCTAAGCTGATATAGCTGCAAGGCCCAAATATATCTTATGATAAAAAGTTAGTTTAACAATTTCAGAATAGAACAAAATGTTACTCACACTTTATATCGATTGACATTTTCAATCTAATATTGTTTGACACGAAGTACAAAATTGTTTTGTTTTGGTCTGAATTTGTCAGTTAATACCGACAATATTTTTACAATAGATTAGTGCGAATAGAATATGTATACTTGAAAGAAATCAGTTTGTAGATTAAGCCTCAATGACCATATTAATTTTGTCGAGAGACACATGTATTCCTAGCATTTTTTCCAATATATTGTTATATATCGACAAACAACAAACACGCATATATATAAAAATATAAAGTTATATTTTTATTAATGACGATGGACCGTGTAGAATAGGGAACAGAGAATTGAGAGAGCGCGCTTCTAATGGGTTGACGGGAGTGTAGTCTTATCTGTTGTGTCTCTCTTCACCGGCCGATCTCTGTTGCTTCTCTACTGGCGAATCCGTGTGCCGAGGTCTTTTTATAATCTTCCAGAACCGGGACTTTTTCTTCCGGTTTTGCCTCGCCCACGCACGCCCACGTAATTCTCAGAGACACCTGTTCTGTTTGCCTCTGTAGTTATTTCCGCTGCTGCCGGAAATAAGGTCAAACGACATCCGTTCCTTTCAACGACCGGAAACACCCTCGCTTGCATCAGCCTTCCTCGGGTGGGGCCAGATTGTTATATTACATTCCTCGCTCTCCCATTTTCCAAAATGTTCACCTAAGAACATTTTAAGCGCAACACCCTCTCACTCCTCCCCATGCCACACAAGCCCGACAATTGTATAAAACATGTGCACGCCAAAACAACAAAACATGTGCATGCCGAAACAAAAAAAAACAACAAAAAAATATATAGGGGAGCCTACATCGGCAACCCAACAATGTTCGTGTCCATCGTGAAAATTGTTCTACCAGCTCGATGTTTCATTGTTCTTTTTTTTTCTTTTTTTTTTTTTAATATCCATTTTCACAGAATTGGGCAAAGTTCTTAAAAATGTTCATTTTCTTTCTCGACTCTGTCCATAAGCGTAGACGCCTCGATGCACGACCATATGATCATAGGCGGTAACCGCGCCCCAGTTTCTAAACTGACATCGAGTACATGACCTTTGACCAACACCATGCGTGTTTCTGCTCGAGTTTATTGTTACACATGTAACTTCATTTAATTTAATTTAATTTCAAACATACTATGTTTGAACACAGAAAAATGGCCATTATCTGCAGTACATATCATTCATAGTCTGACCGAGAAATGTTCAATAGAAAATGAAGAAAATTACCCTGATTCCAACGTTAATCCGCATGCAATTTACTTGTGAAGGATTAGAGGTTTCATCTATATTAATTTAGTCTAAAAAAATGGACCCATGACTCGTAGTTCCTTAGTTTGTACAATGTTTTCTATTCCTTGAACTACTTCCTCTGGATTCGAATCCAAGCATATCTGATTTGTTGACATCTCTCTGTTTAACGCAGAGACATTTGAGTGTTGAACGCCCGTTGACCCGGAGTACTATTCACAACGGATAACTCTCTTTCCTTTCCCGAAGCACTGTTGCTTCTTTCACACTTAAAAATCCGCTTCCTAGCTATTATTCCCAGGATTATCATAACGCCGACTATGCCAGCAATGACTCCTATCGTCAACTTCTTCCTGAGTTCTTCATATCCTTCACTAAATCTTTCCATATCTATTTGTTCCAAGGTATTTACTAGTTTGCGGATAGGAATCTCCTCCATATCGCGCAATTCTACCGGCATGGTGTCCACTGAAAAATTGGGAAATTTCTGCGTAATTGGGGACCAAACCACTGAACCAGAGACGAATAATTTACTTTATGCTTTAGATACTATTAATAATTTTCCACGTTTGTATCTTCCTATTTCACTTAATCCTCCCACTACTTCTTTCCCAATCCTATAGCATATCAGCCAATAAGTCTACAAGACTTTTCAGTTGTTCTTTCTTTTTGTTCCGATCAACTGTGGAATCTGCAGGTCTATCCGTGTCAATATAAAGTTTTCAGAAATTAATATATCTGCAAAAGATATTTTCCAAGTCACATAAATGAAAATTCACAGAGGATGTTGAATTGATGGGAACCTGCACAAAAGCATAATTCACAAACATAGAAATGTAAATCATTTTGTAGTGTACAGTCATTGAAAAGAAATCCAAAAGAAGAAAACCTAATACTGCACAAACCAAAGAAAACATTGTTATCAACAAGTTAATCCAATTATCCACTTTAAATAGTAGAAGAAACTTCCTTTACATTATTTTACATTTCACTTACTCAATAAAAGTAAGATTAATTAAGCAACATACCAGTAAACTCACTTCACATATATGGTAAAATATTAACAAAAAAATAAATCATTAACTCAGATGTTTTATACTTACAGATAGGTAAATATCTCAACTTTATTCCTCCCGTCAACCCCAACCTATGCGCTCTCCGCTAGGCGTACTACTCTCTGCATGTAGTCCTGCACCCCCTCCGTTCTACCCTTAATGTGTTCGACACCGAACAATCCACATTTCTCAATTCTAGGGTTAGATCGGCAAAAGTATGCTGTTCCATTTTTTTTTTCTAACTAGACTTATTATAAACAAGAGCAGAACACACACACTATCAAATCAAAGAGTCACCTACCTTGGCTGATGTCTATAGTCGTGCGGCTGCTTCTATTTTCGTCTTCTTTTTTCTTTCTATCTGGTAGTTTTAAGTCCGTTGAATTTCAATCGTCACCGTGGCAACCAGCTCGCATCTAACTGTTTTGTTGTCTCAAAACAGCAAGTCACTAGGCACCAATTATGCGTCTGTTATATATCGACAAACAACAAACACGCATATATATAAAAATATAAAGTTATATTTTTATTAATGACGATGAACCGTGTAAAATAGGGAACAGAGAATTGAGAGAGCGCGCTTCTAATGGGTTGACGGGCGTGTAGTCTTATCTGTTGTGTCTCTCTTCACCGGCCGATCTCTGTTGCTTCTCTACTGGCGAATCCGTGTGCCGAGGTCTTTTTATAATCTTCCAGAACCGGGACTTTTTCTTCCGGTTTTGCCTCGCCCACGCACGCCCACGTAATTCTCAGAGACACCTGTTCTGTTTGCCTCTGTAGTTATTTCCGCTGCTGCCGGAAATAAGGTCAAACGACATCCGTTCCTTTCAACGACCGGAAACACCCTCGCTTGCATCAGCCTTCCTCGGGTGGGGCCAGATTGTTATATTACAATATGAAAAATTATTTTTATCGATACACGTAGTTGAATAGCATTCTATTTATAATCAAACAGTATATATATATGTCCTAAATCAACACGTAGATCAAAATAAAACCGACAACCAAAATAAAATCAAACACAACAAGGAGAACATGTGCAATTGTAGAAACTCTAGTAACTGCCCACTACAAAATAAATGTAAAACAGACTCAATAATCTATCAATGCAACATAACATCTATTGAAAATCCAACTATAAATAAAGTGTATATCGGATCAACTAATAACACTTTTAAGCATCGCTGGTACATGCACCTAACTTCATTTAAAAACAGCTCATACCGAAACCAAACATTCCTTTCTACATACTTTTGGAAGCTAAAGGATTCAAAACAGAAACCCAAAGTAAAATGGAAAATCCAAGAAAAAACTAGAACTTGCAACTCACTTGACAACATTTGCTCTTTATGTCTAAGTGAAAGGCTACACATTCTACAGTACCCCAACAGTTGCGACCTATTAAACCTTCGAGACAAATTAGCAGTACTATGCAAAAATCGCAAATATTTCTCGCTAAAATTTAAATAAACAAATAAACACCCCGCCCATGACCCCCCAAAATGAAAAAATACACATAACCAGCCCTATTAATAAACAGAACAAAACAACAAACAAAACCTAGAAACAAAAGAAAACAAACCCCATATCATTCCAGCAAAAAGTCCAGCTACAGTAAAATAGCAGAAAAGTAAAAGAAAATATCGACACTGTAAAAAATTTAAAAACAATAAAACACATGCCCCAATACAAAATAACCAAAAATAAAAGAAGACGCAGCCACCCCAAAATCAAAACAACACCTACCAACCCCTAAACCAAATAACAACACCCACGGCGCCACCAGGCAAGATAAATAGAAAACCTATCCTGAACTTTGCCACCCACCAAACACTTAACCCTAAGACGTTAAAAAGGTCAACAGAATTCAAATTACAGCCCAACCCCACTATCACCTAAAAAAAAAAAACAAATCCAACACAAATAAACGGCCTTTTCAACTAGATAATTTTCATATCAACAAGATCACCTGAAGAATGAAGCAGCCTAGACACATGGCTAGCTTCGAAACGCGAAGATTTTTGTGTAGTGATACTATGAATTTAAAAACCATTGTAACAACTATTACAATATAACGCTCTACATATGTATCGAGCACTCTTTATAAAAGTAAATGCATGAACAACAGGTAAAAAACCTACGAGTTCTACAACTTAGTTACAATATATATATATATATATATATATATATATTTTCTAGACATATTCTATTAAATATGAGAGACAATGAATGTCTGTTATGTTTAATCATGAGCCGTTCTAAACGTCGTATTTTTGCTTTAATTTCAGTTGAAAATAAAGACAAAAATTCTCCAACATTTGGATAATTATTTATTGGTTTTCTTCTAAGCTTTCGGCTCACATGAGCCATCTTCAGAGAGGTAGTTTAAACTGAAATATTATAAAATCCACCATCACCGACGATTTTATTTTGTGTTGACATAAAACTCCGCTTGGCAACGGCAATAGTGACCAAAAATAATAAACGCAGTTCTTAAGTTTGCGATGCGGTTTTATGACGTCATACCGCGGGATAGCGCGAAATGACAACAAAACCATCTAGTCAAATGCAATGTAATATGTTATTTCCTGTTTTAAAGTTGATTTTATTGAGTGTTGGTTGTTTTGATTTGATGTCATAAAACCGCATCGCAAACTTAAGAACTGCGTTTATTATTTTTGGTCACTATTGCCGTTGCCAAGCGGAGTTTTATGTCAACACAAAATAAAATCGTCGGTGATGGTGGATTTTATAATATTTCAGTTTAAACTACCTCTCTGAAGATGGCTCATGTGAGCCGAAAGCTTAGAAGAAAACCAATAAATAATTATCCAAATGTTGGAGAATTTTTGTCTTTATTTTCAACTGAAATTAAAGCAAAAATACGACGTTTAGAACGGCTCATGATTAAACATAACAGACATTCATTGTCTCTTATATTTAATAGAATATGTCTAGAAAATTACTTGCTGCCTCGATATACTAAATATATATATATATATATATATATATATAAATTAAAAAAGATTAATTCAATGATGTTGGATGATCATATTTTAAATCCTATATCTTTTTATTCCCTTTAAAAATATTTATGACTTTTTAAGTAAAGGCCTTTTTCTAATACTTCAACGCTTTTGGGAAGTTAGGTTTTTGAATATGTCCAGCGTCTGTAATATATAAAAAAAATTTCTTTCTTTTCTTTTCTTTTTCCCTCCCTTCCTTCCTTTATCTCTCTTTTCTCCCACCTTTTTTCCGTGTTGCTTAACCTTACATCAATTCAACACGGCCGTCTGTTAATTTTTAAGTTACAATTCTCTTTCCTTTTTATGCGAACCCAGACGATGTCAATTTTTTCTTTTCTTGTTTATTTGATTTTATTTTGTTTTATCTTTTTCTTTTTTTTCTTTTTCTTTTTTATTTTCTTTTTTAATTTCTTTGCAAGTCTATTTAAAAAGGAAAATTAGACTGATTTTTCTCCAGTTTCTGAAAGGATTTTTCTGTTGCTGAGGTGATGTGTTATCACCCGTGGGGATTTTCATATCGAAATGGTCATTCAACATCATTGAATTAATACTTTTTTAATTTATATTTGCTCTGTAATATTTTATTACATGGAGCTCTCTTCCTGTATCATTTTTTAATATTAAAATAAAATTTTTAATATTAATTAGGATCGGGATTTTGGAATTTACCTTCCTGCTTTTTTTGCTTGGATTAAAGTATCTGAATTAATATATATATATATATATATATATATATATATATATATATATATATATATATATATAGTATAGTATATCGACGCAGCAAACAATTTTCTAAACATATGCTGTTAAATATAAGAGACAATGAATGTCTATTATGTTTTAATCATGAGCCGTTCTAAACGTCGTATTTTGGCTTTAATTTCAATGAAAATAAAGAAAATAATGTTTAAACTGAAATATAATAACATCCACCATCACCGACGATTTTATTTTGTGTTGACATAAAACTCCGCTTGGCAACTACAATATTTACCAAAAATAATAAACGCGGTTCTCAAATTTGCAATGCGGATTTATGACGACACACCGCGTTATAGCGTGAAATGGCAACAAAACCATACAGTCAAATGCAATGTAATATTGTTATGTCCGGATTTAAAGGTGATTTTATTAAGTGTTGGTTGTTTGATTTGATGTAAATGGCCTCCAATATCTGCAGGTTCCTGTGACTGTGTGTATGAATAAGGATCACCGTATTGTTGACCAAAATCTGTCTGATATTACCTACATGTTTATGTTTTTCAGAGAAATGTTGTTTAATTTTACTCTGATCAGAAAGATGACATGTACGTCTACGGGAGAGCGTGGTTGTAGTAAAACCAATATATGTACTAGGTTTATTATTAGTATCAGAGATGCAATCTCTGAATGGGCATGTAAATTGGTACACTACATTGGTCTTTTTATAGAGAATTTAGTTTAGTGCTTGTAGGGTTATTGTAGATTATGAGGCCAATTGTTTTGAATTTTTTATAATATATAATGAGTTTAATTTCATTATTATTTTCCACTGGTTTGACATTTCTACGTATTATGTTTTTGAGAGTTTTTTCATCTTGTTTATAATTATTATGTATTTGGTTGCAATAGTTAAAGTTAATTGTGTTTTGTTTATTTTGATGTAAACCATGATTATTAATATTGTCATTATTGTTAGAGTTATTGTTAATTTTGTTGAGATACATTTTAATTTGTTGATCAATAACGGAGTTAGGAAATCCATTATTGACAAGTGCTTGCTTAATGTTGTGTAATTCTTTATAAAATATAGATTTGGAAGAAGATATCATTTGTGTGCGTTGAAGTAAGTTTTTTATAACAGCTAAGTTATATCGTTGGGGGCATTCACTATTATAATTAAGAAGACACGAATTTATGCTAGTTGGTTTCCTATATAGAGAAGTAGTAAATTTATGTGTGCTAGAATCAATGAATACATTAAGGAATGGGAGTTTGTTATTAATATTAAGTTCTAATGTAAGTTCTTGGAGAAGTTTTGTGTTTATTTTCAACTGAAATTAAAGCAAAAATACAACGTTTAGAACGGCTCATGATTAAGCATAATAGACATTCATTGTCTCTTATATTTAATGGAATATGTTTAGAAAATTACTTGCTGCCTCGATATACTAAGTATATATATATATATATGTTTGTTTGTAATTATATCTATCTATCTGTGTATCTATCTATCTCTCCATCGATATATATATATATATATATATATATATATATATATATATATATATATTAGTGTGTGTAGGGGAATGTACCTCTATATATGTGTGTAAAATGTCTGGGAAACACTCATTAATCGCTATAATGTTTTTTATTAAACGTGCAAACTCACACACACATGCTCGCCAAAACACACACTCACACACACGCATATATATAAATATATATATATATATATATATAGTGTTTGCTTAATGTTGTGTAATTCTTTATAAAATATAGATTTGGAAGAAGATATCATTTGTGTGCGTTGAAGTAAGTTTTTTATAACAGCTAACTTATATCGTTGGGGGCATTCACTATTATACTATTCACTATTATTCACTATTATTTTTTTTTTTGTTTTTTTTTTTAATCATTTCAACCCGAGCAAGGCAGAAACGCCACTGATGTGCAGGGGGTTACATAAATGTAGAAAGGTTAATTAGAAAAGTGTGAGGAGTACAAGCTAGTTAGAAAGGAACAATAGAAAGCTGAGAAAGTAGGTGCAATGACAGATACATGGGCGGAGAGAAAGTGAAGATTTTTTTTTTTTTTTTTCATAAGCGTTTCACCCCGAGCAAGGCATGTCACTGCCACTACTGTGCAGGGGGCTACGTAGAGTGGAGAAAGGCTGATTAAATATAGGAAATAACAGAGGGTGGGTGATAGGCGGGTGAGGATACCGAGAATGAGGGTTGGGTAGATGAGAGTGTTGTGAGAATAGTTGGGAGTTAGTGTGATAGGAGGTGTCTATTGACCCTACATTTAAACACCTGGAGATTGTAACTGTCGGGAAAGCAGACTTGTGGAAGGGAGTTCCACAGGCGGGAAGCGCGAGCAAAGAAGCTGTTGGAGTAGAATTTACGGTTACATCTTATTTGTTTAACTGTAAAAGGGTGGCACCTAGTTGCTAATCTAGTATCTCGTGTAAATTCGTGCTTAGGCAGCACCAGTGATCTAAGCTCATCGGAGCAGAAGCCATGAAAGTACTTGTAGAAGAGGCACAGGGAAGCTACATCACGCCGGTGTGAGAGCGGCTGCAGCCGGTCTGCCAAGTCAGTATCAACCACGTTACAGATCCTCCTTTGTATTTTGTCAAGAAGCCCAAGGAGAGCAGCAGGGGCACCCGACCAGATATGGCAGCAATATTCAATACACGGGCGGATGGTATATTTGTATATGTGCAGAATAGTTTCAGGTGGGAAAAATTTCCGGGCCCTGCACAGGGAGCCCACTTTCATAGCAGCAGATTTGGCAATGGATTCAATATAGTCATTCCATTTGAGGTCCGCCGAGAGTGTAAGGCCAAGGAGGCGTAGTATTTTACTCTCTGGGAGGCTAGCCGTCCCATGCTAATGGGAGGTAGATGCGATTGTCTATGGTGGTTAGTTAATAACAGCTTTGTTTTGGAGGCATTGAAATTTACCAACCATTTCCTACCCCAGGTCACTACGGATTGGAGGTCCCTTTCAAGTGCGGCAGCGAGGTTCACTTTGTCGTCCAGACCTGGTTTCTGATCGATGCGGGAATATATTGTTGTGTCGTCGGCATACATGCCAACTTGGGAACTAATGGTGTCGGGGAGATCATTAATGTAGATCAGAAATAGCGTGGGACCTAGGATAGAACCTTGAGGGACGCCCGCGTTCGTCTGGTAGTTTTGGGATGCATGCCCATTTAATACCACCTTTAATGTGCGGTTAGAGAGGAAGGACTGGATGAGGTCAAACAGATGTCCAGTTATCCCATAGCTCCGCAGTTTGCACAAGAGGCCAGCATGCCAGACCCTGTCGAATGCTTTGGAGATATCCAAGGCAACGATTCGGGCTTCACCATTCTTGTCGAGTGCCTGGTATATGTACTCGGTAATGGTCGTTAGCATATCAGCAGTAGACCTGGTGAAGCGAAACCCATACTGTTTGTCAGAGAGAAGCCCGTTGGTCATAAGGTGCTGAATCACCTCGGCGTTGATAATGGCTTCGAAAACTTTGCCATTTTTATAATTAAGAAGCCATGAATTTATGCTAGTTGGTTTCATATATATAGAGAAGTAGTAAATCTATGTGTGCTAGAATCCATGAATACATCAAGGAATGGGATCATGTTATTAATATTAAGTTCTAATGTAAATTTGAGGAAGGCGTGACTTTCAAATTTGTTTTTAAGATATGTAATTTGATCGATATTCTTAGCTCAAACATAGATGTCATCTATGAAAAGAGGGGAACTAAATGAGATCCCATCGCAATACCATCTATTTGTGTATAAATATTGCCTAAGGGATCGTGAAAGGGTACTTCTGTGGTGCATGCTAATAACAGATTTTTAATATAGTGGGTTTAACATTGATTGATGGGAGAGTAGCATGGTTGTATACATCACGGATAATGATGTCAATTGTTTCGTGGACGGGAACGTTTGTGAATAAGTTTTGGACATCCAAAGATGCAATTATTTGATTCTTAGGTTTTACGGAATGGAGAATCTGTAAAAATTTAAGAGCATATGTATAGGTAATCGGTAAAATCAACTATTGCAAATCGCCTGAAGACACCACATGGTAGAAACATAGGTCGAGTAATAACTCGTTTACAAATGAAGAATATTCAAAAGTTCTACAACATAATTGTATTGAACACTTTTTAATACAAATTTTCACTTTTTTAATTTTATTATGACAAAAAATAAGAAATTAAACAATTAATCAATATATATATATATATATATGTGTGTGTGTGTGTGTGTGTGTGTGTGTGTGTGTATGTGTGTATGTGTATGTGTGTATTGGATAATATATTGCTGGTTTTATTTTTACTTTAAAATCATGTGCTGGTAATACTTTTACTTCAAAAAGATATTGTTGGTAATATGTATTTCTTGAAATATATTGTTGAAAATAATTGTTCTTTCAAAAATTATTGCTGGTAATATTTTTTCTTCCAAAATGTATCCATGGTAATATTTTGTTCTCCAAAGAATTATTCCTGGAATTTTTACTAGAATTTATTTTATTTTTATAAAGTATAAGATAAATAGTTATTTCTATTTTTATGCGTTTTATAGTGAATTTCTCCCACTTTGCGGTTAACTATTTGCCCATAGAACCTTGAAGCAACATCATTCAAGAGATGGTTTCACTGTCTTTTAAATGACCTTATCAGAAGCTATGCTGCCGGGTGCAGTTTATCGATTTACTTACGACCCGGATGTAATTTATCGTCATACTAAGTTATACGAAATATAAGGCTAGCATACGAATGTTGATGTGTAAAATAGGTATCACCACTGTGATTTATGCAAAGCAATCTGATTGAATTTCGCTCTATTTTATTTAAGTATGTACCATACTAAGTATCAAATGTAATTTTTTTTTAATCGTTTCGCCCCGGGAAAGACGTAAATGCCACTGATGTGCGGGGGGGGGGGGCTACATAACTGAAAGAAAATTAATTAGAGGAGGGAGAAGAGGATTACAAACCAATTAGAAAGAAGCAATAGAAAGATGAAAATGCAGGTGTAATGACAGTTGCAAAGTGGGAGAAAAAGGGGAAGATATACGGGGTGGGGAAAGGGCTAGAGTCAAGTAGTTAGTAGATGAGTATTAGCATTGTATTTAAATTTCTGGAGGTTGTAGCCGTCAGGAAAGCAAGAATATGAAGCGAGTTCCACAGGCAGTGTTCCACAGAAGCCATGAAAGTACTTATAGAACAGACAAAAGGAAGCCACATTTCGTCGGTGGGGAAGTGGCTGTAGTCGAGCTGCCAAGTCAGCACCTTTCACGTTACTAACTCTCCTTTGGAGAACACTGAGGTGAACGGCAGGGGCGCCTGACCATAAATGACAGCAGTACTCCATGCAGGGTCGAATGGTAGACTTGTATATATGCAGGATGGATTCAGGCGGAGAGAACATCCTGGATCGACACATTGACCCAACATTCTTAGCAGTGGATTTAGCTATGGATCGATGTAGCCGTTCCACTTGATATCAAAAGAGAGGGTAAGGCCGAGGAGGCGCAGTGTATTGCACTCAGGGAGAATCGCTTGGTCCATGCTTATGTCAGGCAGGAGGGTTGCCTGTGATGGTTGACAGACAACAGTTTGGTCTTGGGCGCATTGAAGTTGACAAGCCACTTCCGACCCCAATTCACCACAGAGTGTTGATCCCGTTCAAGGTCAGCAGCGAGAATATGTCTGTTCGCCATGCCAGGTTTCTTACTTGTGCGGGAGTATATTGTGGTGTCATTTGCGTAGATGCCTACTTGGGACTTGATCTCATGTGGAAGGTCGTTAATGAAAATAAGGAAGAGCGTGCCCATTCAATAGGACCTTCATTTTGCGGTTGTTTAAAAAGGACTGGATTAGGTCAAGCAGGCGTCCTGTAATGCCGTAACACCGTAGCTTGCAAAGGATGCCAGAGTGCCTGACCCTGTCAAAAGCCTTGGAGATGTCCAGAGTAACTGCACGAGCCTCGCCTGACTCATCGAGGGTCCGGAGCATGTACTCCGTAAACGTTGTTAGCATATCAGCAGTGGACCTGGCAAAGCGGAAGCCATATTGCTTGTCAGAGAAGAGTTTGTGGGCAGTAGGATGTTGAACTATTTCAGCAATGATTATGGCCTCGAACACTTTCCCGAATATCGGTAGAAGACTGATAGGGCGATAGTTGGATGAGTCCGAGGGTTCACCGCAATTCTTAAAAACAGGAACGACTGAAGAGAACTTCCAGCATGCAGAAAAACAGGAATCAGAAAGGCAGTCAAATTTTTAAGACCGAATTTGAATACTGTAAAATTAAGCAAAATGCTACTCGATAAAAAGATTAAAACCGTAGTTAAACGTAGCATTTATTCGTAAACAAGCAACAAAATATAGTGATCGTGTTCAAGAATTCGCCCGCTCAACATATTCAACTGATAGCTCTCGTGTTAAATTAGCTAAAAATATGACAAAGGCTAAAATGCTTAAATGTGACAGAGTTATCGGCAAAGTTTCTCTCAATGTTCCATAGCTGTTGAGACTGGGCGTAGTAAAACTGCTGTTGCAAGTTTATAAGAAGGATACGGAACGAGAATTTCAAGTTGTCGACTCAAGATTATTTTGCCTGCATTGAGCAAGAGGATTCGAGAGCTTGTCCGACAAGTCACCAGTTGATCAGTGAATCAGATTAAGGCCATTATCAACGCAGATTACGAACGATAAGATGGCATGTCAGAGACAAAGGCGTTAAAATCCGTCAATCACACGCGTCTATCCACATCGCAAATTAGCTCGGGTAATTTTGCAGAAAAGCAGCAAACATGGGATATAAAATAAGTGGAAGAAGGTTGTATTCTCACATGATCAAAATATTAACCCGGATGATCAAAATATTAATCCGGATGATCAAAATATTAACCCGGATGATCAAAATATTAACCCGGATGATAAAAATATTAACCCGGATGATCAAAATAGCTTGCATCTTTGGATGTCCAAAACTTATTCACAAACGTTCCCGTCCACTGAAACAATACGGATATCCCACCGGAGACATTTTCTACAAGACACATTGGAGGGTGTCCCCTCAGGATCTGGGATGTTATCTACTTTCCAGAAACAACAGAGCTTTTGGTTATGCAGAGGCGTCACTATCATGTTGGAAAGAGCATATGTACTAACTGAAGTCTCTCGCTTGCATGGAAATGATTGGATCTTTCTGCATGAATTCCATAATGATTGCATGACAGAGGACTTTTTCATGGTGAATAAAGTGATTTCATTCTTTTGGGGCTTACGGTCATATCACGTTGAATACAACTGTTCTCACCCGATCACCGATGTTAAGCAACGTTGAGCCTGTTCAGTACTTAGATGGGTGACCGCTTGGGAATACCAGGTGCTGTAAGCGTTTAGTGACGGATGTGCGTTGTGGTGCAGTGGATATCGTTTCGGAAAGAGAAATCGGTGAGCCGAGTTCGAATTCCAGTTGAATACCCTGCATTCACTTAAGCACTGGTACCCTTGGGAAAGGTATTAATCCGTCCCTTCCCTCCAGTTACTGGTTAAATAACAGGGTAGGACTTGGCGACCCTGCCCTTAAAAACAAATCCCAATGAATCTTGATACTCGAAAAGGAAAAGTATTACTAGTCACAAAACTTATATAAAAACAACAATAAATTGTTGAAAGAAAAAGGTATTACTAGCAATAATTAGAAAAAATTTAGTTGGCAATAAATGACCCACGGAGGTTGATATGCCATCAAAAAAACAAAAAACAAAAAAACAAATCATTCTTTTGGACCATTCATCCTGTTCACTCAAGCTGAATCTCATTGAAAATGTTTGGAGTGAATGGCAAGAAAAGTGTATAAAGATTGTCGTTAATTCCAAACGAGGCATAACTGTTAACTGCTTGAATTAACATTTCAGTCCGCAGTTTGCAGACTCGTACATAAATCATGCCGAAGTGAATTTTTCAAGTTACTCACAATGAATGTCGTGCAATTCAGTACTGAGAGTTTTTCGTCAATATATTCAACACTCTCTAAGAACTATTTTATGTATGATTTTAAAATGTTTCACAGCAATAAACTTTTACTTAGATTATTCGGAAAAAAATTAATTTAAATTTTTTTCTTTAATTTTTGAAAGCTCTGCTTGAATAATTTTAAAAGTGCAAAGCTATATGTCTCTTCATCTTGATTAACCAAAATGTTATAACCAGCTGTATATGTTGACCTGAAAACTGTTCACAGGCATGAAAGAGATTGTTACTGTGCAGTTTTAACATCAGTATCCAGATCTGCATACACCCCATATATATATATATATATATATATATATGGAAATCAGAATTCGGGGTTGTTCCGACGAGAGAAATAAATTGCTAATAGTAAAAATGTTTAGGAAACCATTAATGTTTAGTTTAAAATCTAGATTTATTGTAATTATTAGAAGTGAGTGAATGTGATTTGTTTAACTGCATAACAACCTTTATGAATTATTTAATGCCAAAAAGGGAGGATATTAAGGTATTTTTTAATGTTCGATTATAGTGACAATGTTGATTTAATCACATTTCGATGTAAAAGTTTTTATTTATTTTAGAAAACTAAAGATGTCTTTCTGTTTTGTATTCAAAAAATGTATTGCTGGTAATAATTTTTTCCTTTAAAAGTATATTCTTGGTAATATTTTTCCTTCAAAAATGTATAATTTTCTTTAAAACACTATATTTAATATATATTTCTATAAAAGTCTTTATACTTTCATAGTGTTTGAACCCTGTTTGAGTGTTAAATATTTTCCCCGAGCTAGCACCCTAATAGGTGCTACCACTCCCGGTCAGAATGGACCTAAGAACAACAGCAATTAAGAGGTTGTTCAATGCTCTTCAAAACCCGCGAAGCAGAGGACTTACTGCTGGATACATTTTACCGTTGTATGCAGGACCAGTTTTATTATGGTTAATATTATTTGTCTTTTTTTAATAATACATTAAGTGTCCATAGTTATATTTGTCTTCCTACACGTGTTTCGAGTCCAGAGTTTACTCTCTTCAGGCGAATAAATTTCTTACCTCGTTTGTTCTGACCTAATTTAATGTTTGACTGCAGAGAATTATAGAGTCAAGCAAAGAAGTGTGCTTTTAAGAAAATCCCATTGCCTCGTTCAGTATTTTCATATCGATAGTACACATCAAATCAATTTCGTGTTCAAAACATAAAACATTTTTAAATAATTTATCGATTTATTAGTTCAAAAAATAATTTAGTAGATGATAGTATCTAAACTTATTTATGAATGGATTTTTGTTTGTGTGTGTGTATGTGTGTGTGTGTCTGTTATCTATAGACTCCGAAACGGCTGAACCGATTTTCTTGAAAATTGTCACAGTTGTATTATAAGCGTCTGCGAGTGATCTTAGCTAGGTTTTGTGTCGAGGTTATAGAAGGAGTGTCCGATTTTAATCAAATTTGATACACTAATAGGCAAAAACATAAGAAACGATATTTAGATGTCTCAAGGTTGCAGCTCTTTGTTTTCAGGTGCAGAAAATCGATAATATATGTATATAAAAGGCAAGATGTTTGTGTGTGTGTGTCTGTTTATCTGCCTAGTTTGTCTGTATTTTCTCAGTCCTTTTATTTTAGTTTTTGCTTCGGGTTTGGCTCTAAGTAGGTATAATTGTAGTTCTTAGTCTCAGCCATGATACTATTTACTCAGAGGACTTATTTAGCCTTCAAAATTCAGTTTACGACGAAAAACTTATTTGATATCGATACCAGGAAATCAAAATTTGACTTACATCCATTCATTTTCTTTCTGTCTACGGTTTCGCTTTAACTGGAAACAACTATTGCTTTTTAGTCTTTCGTGACAACGTCCAAAGTGTCTGACCTTCAGGTTCATGGATTAGGTGTAAAGCTTTACACCCGAGCAACGCCGGGCTATACTGCTAGTTTGAAATAGACGCCATATTTTTATTTTTACATATTGTATGTGTTATGGTTCAGTGGACTTCGACTTAGAACGACAAACGGGCAAGCAAGTTCGAATTCCAGTTGAATTCCTTGCATTCACTTGTGCACAAATACATTTGGTAAAGGTATTAATAGTTATCTTCCCTCCAGTTATGGGTTAAATAATAGAACAGATTGGGTTCTATAGCCTTGGTCGTCAACCAGTCTACCACAGAAAGCAATGGCAACGTCAGACGAGATAATCTTCTGCCCAGTCAGTCTTGTCTCTTTCGAGACATGATCGCCCAAAGCGTGTATCTCGTGTAGCACTTAACTGATTGACTAGACTAGCAACACTGCCTCATTAATTATACATTTGAATTTGTTAACCTTAAATTCTATATCATCAGTTTCTTTTCTTGCATTTCTCACTTGTAAAAGTCTATTCAGGGTTCCTGCTTTTCAGCCAAATTTGATCTTCAAAAATTTAAATAAAATGTTAGCTGTTATTTACTATCATCCTGACTGCATTTTTATTGTTCCAGAATTTAGTAATGTTTATTTTATTTTAAAATTCTTTTACACCCATTAACCATTAGGATTTTGTAGCTTTACTGACTTGCTTCGGTTATTTCAAGTAAAATATCTGCACACACACACACACACACACACACACACACACACACACACACACACACATATATATATATATATATATATATATATATATATATATATATATAGGAAAGAATATTAATAAAAAGTTTTGAATTTAAAAATGTACTTTTTTGGGACAGTATTTGTTTATTTCTATTATTGTACTTTATATTTCAGACCGCCCTCGGTCCTTCATCAGAAACGAGTGATTTTTAAATTTGAATTCAACTTTAAAAATCACTCGTTTCTGATGAAGGACCGAGGGCGGTCTGAAATATAAAATACAATAATAAAAATAAACAAATACTGTCCAAAATTGTACATTTTTAAATTCAAAACTTTTTATTAATATTCTTTCCTATACATATTTAGACTGTATACGTGGATCATCACTATATATATATATATATACATACATACAAACATATATATATATATATATATATATATATATATATATATATATGTATATATATATATATAATATTAACTATAGTAATAACAATACCAATAGTAACAAAACTAACTCTGCCGAAACTAGTATTGATGAAGTTTTAATTTAAATCGTCTTGTACAACCCACCGAGAACGAACTCGCAGGGAAAAGAAGGGGAAGTATAAAAAGAAACAAACGAAGTACATGAACAAAAAGTCAAGCACACGTAAGAAAGAAAAAAAAAAAAGTCGGAAACACTAACACTAAAGCGCTCAATATGAAAGTAGAGCAAACGAAGACAGAAAACCTAAGCAAGTGCCAACAACCTAGCACGGTTTCGCCCTGAGGCTGGTCAGGGAAATTGGCTCTTTCTCTGACGAGCCGTAGGGCGAAACCGTGGTAGGTTGTTGGCTCTTGCTTAGATTTTCTATCTATCTATCTATCTATCTATGTATATAAGCACAAAGAGTCAGTCACTAAGCAGGTTGATGCCACTTCGAAATTTAGCGGGGACACCGTGACGATGGTTTCACTCGTCAGGGATGATTTTCCGTTGTTTTCCGGTCTTTTCTTGTGTATATGGATTATGATGTGATTTTTGTAGGATCGATCTTCTTTGTGAGTGGTTGATTTTCTTTTTCTTTTTGTTTCTTTGTCTATTTTCTAACTTTATTGTTCATGTGTTTGATTTAAGTTTTTTATTGCTGTAAGCGCGAGTGTGTGTTCCTTTAATTGCTTTACATTGAATAAGCGTCCGCTTATATGTTTTTCTTTAGTTTGGGTTCTCTTTTGTTGTAAAAATATTTATACAAAGGAGAGACGGAAATCACATCTCGTCGGCTAGAATATGACTGGAGTTGCGTTGCCAGGTTGTGATCGATTATATTGCAGATTGTGTCGAGAACATGGAGATGCATAGCAGCAGCGCCTGACCAAATGTGACAGCATTATTGAATGCACGTGTGGGTGGTAGATTTTTTATATGTAAAAGGTGGATTTAGACGAGAATAAGTACCAGGAATGACAAAGAGACCCGACCTTCGTAGCAGTAGATTTAGCTATTGGTTCAATGTAATCGTTCCACTTGAGGTCAGCTGTGAAATTTAGGCCGAGGAGGTGCAGTGTTTTACTTTCAGCGAGACTAGCATGATTCAGATTGATGAGTGGTATGAGTGACTGTCTATGGCAGTTAAAGTACAGCAGCTTCGTTTTGGATCATTAAATTTTAGGAGCCATTTTTTACTCCAGTCCACCACAGATTGGACGTCGTTTTCAGGATCAGCAGTGTGGTTTGCTTTGTCAACTTTTACGGATTCTTATCGAAACGGGATTAAATGGTGGTGTCTTTAGCGTAGAAGCCTACTTGGTATCTGAGTACATCAGGGAGATCGTTGATGAAGATCAGAAAGACCAGCGATTAAGATTTGAGGTACAACCGCGTTCATATGATAGGATCTGAAATCATAATTTTTTTTTGTAATCAATTCACCCCAAGCAAGGCATTCCACTGCCACTATTGCGCATGGGGCTACATAGGGGAAGGTAAAGAGAAGGAGTGGTTAGACATACGGAATGTCAGGAGGAAGGTGACAGATGAGTAAGGATAGCGAGAATGAGGGTTGGGCAGATGGGAAGAGTGCTTGATAGAATGGGAGCAGGTTAATGTGTTAGGAGGTGTCTATTGACCTTACATTTAAACTCCTGGAGATTGTAGCCGTCGGGGAAGCAATCGTTTGGAAGAGAATTCCACAGTCGGGAAGTGCGAGGAAAGAAACTGTTGGAGTAGAAGTTACGGCTGCATTTTATCGGTTTCACTGTAAAAGGGTGGGATCTAGTTGCTAATCTAGTATCTCGTTCAAATTCGTATTTAGGGGACACTAAATGATATGACTATCATTACGTGATTTGATAAGAATGATTACATAAAATAAAAGAAGCGCCCATTTATACCAGAGCTCTGTAGCTTGCGAAGAAGGCCAGCGTGCTAGACTATGTCAAATGCTTTGGAGATATCCAGGGAAACAGCTTGAGCGTCGCTGTTCTTATTGACAGCCTGTTATATGCGATGGTCGTTAGCATATCAGCAGTAGACCTGGTAATGCTGAAGCTATACTTTTTGTTAGAGAATAGATTGTGGGCTGTGGGATATTGAACACTTCAGCACTGATAATAGCATTAAATATTTTGCCAAAAATTGGTAGGAAGTTGATAGGTCGATAATTAGTGTGTCTGAGGTTTCTCCATTGTCTTAAATACTGAAACCACAGAAGGGGATTTCCAGCAGGCAGGAAAGCAAGAAGCAGAGAGACAGTAGTTGTAGAGTTTTGAGAAAACAGAGGGGATTTCAAGGGAACATTTCTTCGTGACGATTACAGAAATTTTGAAGAAAAATAATACTTACTATAGAATACCCGATGTTCCAGCATCCATTTACTCAAGCGCTCTAAGTATGTTTTGCTTTTTCTGTCTTTGATGCGTTTAATCTTTTCCGTGATTATAAGATTTTCCAAACCCTCTTTCCTCATTCAGTCAGTTAAGTGCCACACGTGATACACGCTTGGGCGATCATATCTAGAAAAAGACATGACTGACTGGGCAGAAGATTATCCCGAAGTAGGTTGCCATTTGTTTCTGCGATTGACTATAGAACCTGATTTGTCCTGTTATTTGACACATAGCTAGAGGGAGAAGATATGTATTATATTATTAAGTAGTAATTAATAGTGGATCAGTTTATTACTTCATGACAATAGAAAACCGATCCCCTACTTTACACCCAGCAGAAGTTTTAATCATGTCTCTAACTATTATATTCAGTCAGTCATTTAAGTGCCATACGTCAAACACGCTTTGGGCGATCATGTCTGTAAAGAGACATGACTGAATAAGCAGAAGATTATCCCACAGTAGGTTGCCATTGCTTTCTGCGGTTGACTATTTGCCAGCCAATGCTAGAGAACCCAATCTGTTCTGTTATTTAACCCATGACTGGAAGGAATAGACGGATTAATATTTTTCCCAAAGATATTTGCGCGTAAGTGAATGCAAGAAATTCAACTGGAATTCGAACTCGACTCGCCGATTTTTCATTCCAAGCCGATATCGACTGCACCACAATGCACATCCTTCTTCATTATGTGTTCCGAAAACCTAAACTCTCTCTTCCTGATGTTAAATATTAGTTTCCTTTTCATTTTCTCTTAATCCCTATCGTTATTCACATGGTCAGTCCATGCTATCCTCAGCATCCTTCTGTAGAACCATATGTTTGTTTTTACAAATCTGCTCTTCATGTTCTTGGGGATCGTCCCGCAGTAAATGTCATATAAAAGGAAAGACATCACTTAGCTTTTTAATAGTCTTTCAAATTTTCTAGCTAAGTTTTTTTTCCAATTCTTAGTCTTATTTTCATCTTTTGGAGTGCTTCTTTGGTCAGTCGAACATTCTTTTGGTGTTTAGTGTTACGATTGAAATAGAATTAAGCTTACTATGGAATATCCGAAAATTATAAGTGTTTTATGTTTGTACATTCATTGAAAGTAGAGAGAATAACTTCATTTCTCAATTAGCTTTTACCTGGATTTAGATTCTCGTCGAGGTAACCTTTGCCACTCTTTCTAATCAACATTTTTTATACCAACAACCGTGGAAGCAACCACCTGACAGTCATCTGCAAACTAAGTGTGAGACTCCAGAGACTGATAAAACGTAGTGCAGCACTCAGACTGCAATAAAATACACTCGTGAATGACTTCAATCTGCAGAAAAATAGATACGAAGACAAGACAAGAGTAGTGCGGTTTCGTCAAGGACCCTGGAAGAAGGAACGCAATATTTATGCTTAGGATGCTATCAGAAATGGCGATATAAATGAAAAATGAATTTTAAATATGTTTTGTAGATTATGACAAAGTATTCGACAAAATACGCCAAAAAGAATTAATAGAACTATTCCGTAACCTCGACATATTTGCGAAATACATGAAAGTAAATGTTTACTAGCAGCAAACTGCCTGCATACGGATATGAAACGAATATAGCAGATACACAAAGATTGAAACGGGCATAAGACAAGGATGTGTCTTTTCAGTGGATCTATTCAACTTGTACAATGTGACAATTCTGAGGACCATACAAGTTATGTCAGGATTCGTCATCAACAACACAATCGGAACAACTTAAGATACGCAGAAAAAACAATGCTGATAGCACGAAAAAAAAACAAACTACAATACCACCATGGAATACCCGAAAATTATTTAATGTTTTATGCAAAAGTGCCAATAAATCCTTGAAGTGAGGCAACGTTTTTAAATATTTATGACTTTAGAATTGATTCAGTTTGCACAGTTGAAAACGGGGAAAATTAAACCTATGAATATTGTTTGTACATTCATTGAAAGTAGAGAGGGAAACTTCATTTCACAATTAGCTTTTACCTGGATTCAGATTCTTGTCGAGATAACCTTTGTCACCCGTTCTAATCCACTTTCGTGTTTACTTTGCACGAAATATTAATGCCAATAGAATAATCCTAGATGCTAAGTGCCTTTCTGGAGAAGATGTGCTAATCAAATTGATTATTTGCTTTTGGGGATTATATAGTTCAAAGGTCTGGATCGAATAATCCAATCTATATTCAATTTTGTATCAAATAAGAGAAACTATACGATAAATGCAATCGCAAATCGTAAATTAATCTATTGTCTGTAGCCAGGTTTCGGATAGAAATTACATTTAATATGTAGTATTGCACAGAATATGAAAAATACAAATTAAGATTTTCTTTCTTTCTTTTTTTCTTTCTTTATCACTTTATCTCTTTATCTTTCCTTGATTACATCTCACTTAATTTCTATTTAAATATCTATTTATTCGCATCTGTATGTAATTCTGAGATGAAATATTGTAATTATTTACACTATATTGTCTTCATCTTTGTTGCCATATTTACGACAACTTTGCCGTTGTACGCTGCTACATTCTTCAGGTGATAGAAATTTCTAATAAATGAGTCATGTATTTCGTTCACTACTGTAGATTGTTCTAGGTCTATGAGTCATGCCTTTTCCATGTGTCTTACTATCAGATATCCTTTTAACTCATCGTTCTAAAGTTTAGTTCACCTCTCCTATAGACAGGTATTGAACACACCCACCACAATTAGAGACAAACCAATCGATAAAAGAAAGTTTTTTATCCATCGAGTCATTTACCTCAAATATATATATATATATATACAGGGCTGGACGAAGGGTTGGACACTGTAATTAGCTGGACACTAATAGGTTCAACCCGTATTCCGAGGAATTTTCGTGATAGTGCTGTCTGTGTGTACTAGAAAAAATGTTAATATTAAAGTATCCAAAACAGCACCTACTTCTGAATTTGAGAAAGGAATTCATTAGTAAGTGCCGTCATAGAGGGAATTTTGTGAACATTTCAATTTTAAATTCTGATTTTAGTTTTTAGGAGATTACATATAAATTTAATTGTGCTTGATAAATTAATTTAATTTTTAAATAGTAATTTTAACCCCACTACCTTCCTCTCCTTGTCTCCTTTGATTACCTACCTTTATAAAATATGGATTATTTTACTAATTTAAGCCCCTATTTCTTCTACAACTTATTTTTATAATCTTAAATAAAATTTTTTAAATTTTATTTTTAAAATATTTTTAATTATATATACATATATTTTTACATTTTTTATATCTAGATTTATCTTTAATTAGATTAACTTAATTAATTAATTTATTTAAATCTTATATCAAAATTTTTTCCCCTAAATATGTTTTTTCTAAAAAATCTTTTTTCTAATACTTTAACCCATGGATAAACGCTAGTTTTGTTTGACACATATCGAGCGTCTCTAAAATATGAAACTTTTCTTTTCTTCTCTTTATCTTTCTTACCCCTCCCCTCTATTGCCTTCTGTTTTGTTTAACCCAACTCTCAATTTAACACTACTTCCTATTCCGTCTTTTAACCCCTTCCCTTGTAAAGCTAGACGAAGCCAATTTTTCCAATTTTTTCATTTACAACTCTACTTGATAGTAAAATCTAAAAATAGACGATAATTGCTAACCGCGATTTCTTTGGTGACGAAAATTTCTTAATTCTTAACCGTCATGTTTTATTTCTTTTGAAATATGTATTAGTTGCTGATGAGATGTGAAATCTCTCTTAGGGATTTCATTTTGAAATGATCATTCAGCAATTTTGAACATTGAAAATTTATTTTATTTTATATTAGATCTGTAATTTTAATTACGTTGAGCTCTCGACCTGTATCATTTTTTAATATTAAAATTTTAATATTAATTAGGATCAAATTTTGGGATTAACCTTCTTACTTTTCCGTTTGGATTAAAGTTATTTTTAATATATATATATATATATATATATATATATATATATATATATATATATATGAGGTAAATATATATACTTATATTTATATATATATATATATATATTAAGCTAGTAGATTTGAACCACACTACCAAATACAAATCCCAGCCTTATAGATAACTTCCGTCTTCATTTTCCTATCTAAATATCTACTGTTTAACATCATGTTTTATTTCTTTTGAAATATGTATTAGTTGCTGATGAGATGTGAAATCTCTCTTAGGGATTTCATTTTGAAATGATCATTCAGCAATTTTGAACATTGAAAATTTATTTTATTTTATATTAGATCTGTAATTTTAATTACGTTGAGCTCTCCACCTGTATCATTTTTTAATATTAAAATTTTAATATTAATTAGGATCAAATTTTGGGATTAACCTTCTTACTTTTCCGTTTGGATTAAAGTTATTTTTAATATATATATATATATATATATATATATATATATATATATATATATATGAGGTAAATATATATACTTATATTTATATATATATATATATATATATATTAAGCTAGTAGATTTGAACCACACTACCAAATACAAATCCCAGCCTTATAGATAACTTCCGTCTTCATTTTCCTATCTAAATATCTACTGTTTAACATCATGTTTTATTTCTTTTGAAATATGTATTAGTTGCTGATGAGATGTGAAATCTCTCTTAGGGATTTCATTTTGAAATGATCATTCAGCAATTTTGAACATTGAAAATTTATTTTATTTTATATTAGATCTGTAATTTTAATTACGTTGAGCTCTCCACCTGTATCATTTTTTAATATTAAAATTTTAATATTAATTAGGATCAAATTTTGGGGATTAACCTTCTTACTTTTCCGTTTGGATTAAAGTTATTTTTAATATATATATATATATATATATATATATATATATATATATATATATATGAGGTAAATATATATACTTCTATTTATATATATATATTAAGCTAGTAGATTTGAACCACACTACCAAATACAAATCCCAGCCTTATAGATAACTTCCGTCTTCATTTTCCTATCTAAATATCTACTGTTTAACATGTAAGAAGCTTTAGACTAACTTTTTAGTCCGCATTTTTTCCAGCTCCTTTATATATTTTGTCTTGCTTTTGTGAAGATTCTTATTTCCATTTTGTTGTTCATAACTCTATTACTAATTTAACTTCCCTTCGCCTTGTTATAAGCCTATATGCATATTTATATTGATTTTTAATGCTAAATCTATATTACCTTTTACACAAAAAGATTAGTTTTGGCTAACTTTTAGCAGAGCTCTTACAATAAAAAAATAATCATTTGCTTCCTTTCGTACTAAGCCGCCTTAAATTTAGTTTCTTAATTTCTTCAAAAATAATTAAAATTAAATTTAACTCGTGAATTGCGAATATCCTTTAACTTTTTACGTACATTATGTTCTGGAATGTGTATTTATGTATATGTGTGTCTGTGTGTTTGTGTGCATGTGTTTGTGTGCGGGTGTGTGTGTATATATGTGTGTATACTTGTAGTAATGGATTCTTTTGAGATCTACCCTTGAAGTTAATATTTTTATTCTTAATTTTAAAATCAAAATTCAAAATTTATATTTAAATTTGTATGTCAAAATTTTTTCTATAAAATTTGTCCCAGTCATTATTTATTTAAACTAAAATTGCTTTGGTAAATTTTTCAATGTTTTTTTTAACACTGATGGTAGCAGTTTTCTTTTGTTTCTATGAGAATTTTTTTCTTTTCTAAGCTTACTTCCCGGTCAACCACCTCTTCCCCTTTTTCTTTTTTCCTTTATCCTTTTTCTTTTCCTGTTCTTTTTTCTTATTTGTTTTCATTTTTTGTGGAAAATACTGAAAAATGCACTTGCCTACAACAACATTACGAAAAAATGCCTACCTTGCTTATATGAAAAAGAAGCAATAATATCTCATACTCCACAAAAAAACTTATCAAACATAAGATCAGAACTAATTTCTAAATGCAGACATGAAAATAAATACCTATTATCATAATTTATACCAAACGGATAAAAAAAGAACCACTGATAGCATAATCCTATCAATTATTCTCTAGTTCAAACGACCATCATAATAATGCATTTATTGTTATTATCATTCACCATTAATAATCACTACTACCGCTTTACAATAACTTTTTGCTACCACAACTGTTATTATCATCAAATATTACTATAACCGTTTTAGTCCGCAATCATTATTAACGTAAATTACTCCTCTCTGCATTAGTAAAGTTAATATTACGACACATAAAAACAAACAAGCATTACAAATTAGAATTTCCATCTTTTAAATATGCGCAACCACAAAAAAAACGACTTAAAAATAAAAAATATAACAATACAGCCTTAAATAAAATAATAGCAATTTTTGCCTAACTTAGTTTCACACAGACCCCATCATACGTATATAAGTACGTACGAAAAATCGACAACTATCCGCGCGTTGACATCGCTACACTATTCGAATACACCAACCGAATGCGTATGTATGTGCGCAACGGCACACATATACATATATATGCCGAACCCCGTACGATTTGCATATATGTTTGTGTGAGCACCGGTGGGCGGACGCGCGTGTGTGTGTCTTTGCGCACGTCCATGATTGTACAAATGTGTAAATATGTCTGCGTCTGTCATGACGACAAATGTTCCTCCCACTTCCACAAAAATACACCAATATACGTAGACATACATATAATCAATTTTTAAAAAAAATTTAATTAGTTTGTCTGACGATCGCAAGAGCGTGAAACCCAGGGTTAGAAACTCACTCCTATCTGAATGTGTCAGTTCCATCACTGATATTGAGCGCCTTCAATAAGTACCGCGCATATATAATATATGAGTCATATAATATATAACAAATAGTATATATATATTGATATTTATAATTATATACATACACTTTTCACACACACACACACAAACATATATATATATATATATATATATATATATATATATATATATATATTCATTAAGTTGTTAGTTCAAGAGCAATATTTACATTTTTGCAAAAGTTTGATTTTGGTCTGTCCGACTTTTTACTTCGCTCTTTGGACTCATTTTTTTCCTACATACGGTTCAGTCTGTCTTCTTGGATTTGATATTCTCTTTCTTGTACTCGCTTTTTGTAGGCATTTCATTGCTTTCCTTATGTTCTTCAATTCGTTGCCTCCATTAATAAATCCTTGTAGAAATTTTAGTTCTCTCAGAACCGCCTCAGTAATGTATAAATGAAAGCAATCAACCTTGTTCAATTTTAATGGATTGAACAGGTCATAAGGATCTTGGTTAGTCATTTCACGTCGAATGCATTTGAAATTTAAATGGCTTAGCATAAGTTAGACGCTTTAATAGAAATCGCCTAATGGCACGTATTTCTCGAACCAATTATTTCATAATTTCACATTTACTCAGAGATTTTGTACTTGCGCAAGGACTTTTATAAACGATTTCCTAATGAACATTCTAAAACCTTAAATCTATAAGATTAGTATGACCATTCTGCTCTCCCCGTTGCTATGTAAAAGTTTTAAGTTTTTTATTGTTCGTTGTTCTAATGGAACATTTCTCAGGATTGCAACCACACGCGAATGGCATCTACTTCCCTAACTGTATAATAGCAAAAAGAATGCACATACTTCTGTCGACTTTTGTTTATTTGCTGACTCGTTCGAAACTAATGGCTTGGTTGCTAATAGGTACTATTTGATCACGGAATTCCAGTTAACTTACGAATACAAATAGACGGACTGAGAACAATTTACACTTTTGTAACAAATAGGCAAAAAGTAACATATAATATAAGATATAATGAATGAATTGAAGGAAAAGAAAACACAGAAAGTTTAATGCTTCTCAGTGTTAATATGTAAGTTTGTTATATGAACTTTAAGAAGTACAGAAAGAAAATCTCATAAAAAAACGAAAATATTAACATTGGTTTATCATTGTTGACGAACAAGATAAAATCTAAGTAATTATGTCAAAGGTACTCTTTGAAATGTATCTATCTATCTATCTATCTATGAAGTATACCTTATCTATCTATCTATCTATCTATCTATCTATCTATCTTTATACTACATATCTTTCAAAATGTACCTTATAACTCTATCTATCTGTATATCTATCTATCAAAATGTACCTTATGAATCTATCTTTCTATCTAGCTTTCAAAATGTAACATGATTCTATCTATCTATCTATCTATCTATCTATCTATCTATCTATCTATCTATCTATCTATCTATCTATCAAGTGTACCTTATGATTCTATCTATCTATCTATCTATCTATCTATCTATCTATCTATCTATCTATCTGTACATCTTTATTTTACCTATCTTTCAAAATGTACCTTATGATTCTATCTGTATATCTATCTATCACAATGTACCTTATGAATCTATCTAGCTTTCAAAAAGTAACATAGGATTCTATCTATCTATCTATCTATCTATCTATCTATCTATCTATCTATCAGTACATCTTTATTCTACCTATGTTTCAATTGTACTTTATGATTCTATCTCTATATCTATCTATCAAAATGTACCTTATGAATCTATCTATCTAGATTTCAAAATGTAACATAGGATTCTATCTATCTAGCTAGCTAGCTAGCTAGCTAGCTAGCTAAATGTACCACTTCGATCCTTATCAAATCTAGAATGAAAGTGCATTATTTAAATCCGCCAGGCATCGATATTCATAAAGGAGGTTAATTTTTAATCATTTCACTAAAACAATTCCACTACAACGCCAGTGGTTGCTGAAACTAAAAAAAGCTTTAATAAAGACAGCAAAATAAATTTCCGAAACAGAAAATATGGCGTTAAATTCACATGTTTGAAGATTATATGTGACAGGGAATCTGGGAATCGGAAGTTAGTTTCAAAAGGGAGAAAATAAGTTGTTAAAATATAAAAAATGATTATAAAATATTCATATCGACTCAACTTCTACAATGACAACAACATATATATTTATGTAGTGATGCAAATACGCAGCACGAGCTTTCATAAGTAAAAGAATAAAGTTTAATAACTGGTAGTAGAGAGCATGAACGACACTACCTCGCTATTTTCTCTCTAATGAGCTGAGCTGACGCTGCCTTGATATTGTCTCCCTCACCATGATCATTCGTGACAGGAGGGATTTCCTTGTTTATATCTCGTGACTTTGAAATTTTTGACACAATACACTGTTAATATTTTGTATTATAGCTCTGACTGCAATAATCGCGTGTTCTTTTTCGCCTTCGCCAGGAATAAATTCATTCAAGTTCAATTACATTAGCTTCTAGAATATATAATACCGTGTCTGATGCTAACCTCCAGGTGAGTGACACATTACTCCTTTTGGGGGTTAAAATTTTCTACTGACAAGAAGTGGAGTGTTTATATTGAATAAGTTGTGAGGAAAATTCGTTAACTGTGTCGTGCTAGATAATTTATTATGCCAGGACATAACTTATATATTTACTGTTTATCATTTATCCATGCATTGAATAGTACAGTCGCATGTTGTCCGAGGTTCTATTCATGCATTTAGAGATTCTTGTTAAGAATACAAAGGATAATCTGCAATATTATTGTTCCTGACTCGGCATCTTTCCCTCTGCCTAATATCACTTTCATTTGCATTTTCTATAAATACTTTCATGGTAATTATTCCGATAAACTTATTTCTATGGTCGTTCCATATTATTTAAAGAAATCTTTCATAAAATAATTGCTTAGACCCATTTCTGCCTTCCATCAGTATGGCTGATGCTAACTCCCAGGAAAGTGGCACATTTCCCATTCTCGGGTTGAAGCTTTCAGCTGACATGATGTGTAAAGATTGAACTAAGTTAGTTTACTGCGTCGTGGGCGAGAGTATTTTCTCGCCATAATATATCTTACAATTTTATAAGTTTGCCAAATATAGAATATTGCTTACACATATAGGTTGCTGCTTCTGTTCTGCATTTAGAGATTCTTGATGGAATCCATAGATAAATAAGCAATTTTATCAGCACTGAATTTTTTTTAATTATTTCACCTCAAGCAAGGCATTTTACTGCGCAGGTGTTACACAAAGGAAGTGATGAAAAAGAGAGGTTAGTTACAGGAAGTGTCAGGAGGAGGTTAATAGACGGATGAGAATACTGGTGTACTGGGAATGGAGTGGATGAAGAAAAGAGCTTGAGAGAATGGTTGCCACTTATTGAGATAGATGTCTACTGACCTTACATTTAAATTTCTGGAGATTGTAGCTGTCGGGAAAGCAAGTATATGGAAGGAAATTCCACAGGCGGGAAGTGCGAGAAAAGAAGCTGTTGGAGTAGAAATTGTGGTTATATTTTATCAGTTTCACTGTAAAAGAGTGGGACCTAGTTGCTAATCTAGTAGCTCGTGTAAATTCATACCTACGGAGCACCATTGAACTAAGTTCATTGGAGCAGAAGCCGTGAAAGTATTTGTAGAAGAGGTAGAGGGAAACCACGTCACGCCGGTGAAAGAGCGACTGCAGGAGGGCTGCCAAGTCGGTATCGATCACATTACAGATTCTCCGTTGGATTTTGTCAAGAACCTAGAGGTGAATATCACGAGCACCCGACCAGATGTGGCAGCAGTATTCAATACACGGGTGGATGGCAGATTTATATATGTGCAGGATGGATTCAGACGGGAAAAACTTCCTGGCCCTACACAGTGAACCGACCTTCTTAGAAGCGGATTTGGCTATGGATTCAATATAGTCATTCCACTTGAGATCCGCTGAGAGTGTTAGACCAAGTAGACGTAGTGTTTTGCTCTCGGGGAGGCTAGTCTGATACATGTTAATTGTGGGGGGGTAGGAGCGATTGTCTATGATATACAATCATTTAAAAAATGCACTTTCATTCTAGATTTGATAAGGATCGATGTTGTACATTTTGATATATATATATATATATATATATATATATATATATATATATATATATATAGATAAATAGAATCAAAAGGTATATCTTAATAGATAGATAGATAGATAGATAGATAGATAGATAGATAGATAGATAGATAGATAGATAGAATCCTATGTTACATTTTGAAAGATAGATAGATAGCAGCTTTGTTTTGGAAACATTAAAATTTCCGAGCCATTTCTTTCCCTAGTTCACCACAGATCTGAAGTCCTTCTCAAGCTCGGCAGGACCAGGTGTCATGAAGTTGTGAATAACAATAATATCCTATGTTATCAATGAACATGCCCCTATAAGAAAAGGGATTTTCTGTTGACATCTTATTCACATTTGCCTAATTATATCTGATAAAACTAAACGCAGTAAACAAACGTGATTAACATTAGAACGTAATTTTTAAGTATTTCTGGTCCTGGTAATGACGGTAAACGTGCATCCGGCATTAAGGCCTCTGATTGGGAGGTTGTGATGAACATAGAACCACTTCTTCATTGATGCTGTTTCTAGGTCTACCATGACCTGGAGTGGTAGCACTTGTTCGAATCCCAGCTATGGGGAAATAGTTAACTCCCAAACACTGTGAAAGCATACAAATATTTTATATGGAAAAATATAATTTTTTGAAGGAAAAATTATTACCATAACACATTGTTGATGAAAAAAAAATTATGGCCATCATACATTTTTGAATAAAAAGCTGGAAGTCATCTCGGTTTTGTAAATTAAAAAAAAAGTTTTCATTAAAATCTGACTAAATCAACCATCTCACTATAATTGAATATTAAAAAATACCTTAAAATACGTTGATCCTTTTTGGCATTAAATAACCCACAGAGGTTGATTATTTTTATACTTGCTTACGGCTATTTTAGATAAACACATATTTAAGTAACATTGTTGCAGATAATATCCTAGATGGGTGAGCTCTTGGGAATAAAAATTTGCTTTATGCTTAGATGCGCAGGTCGGTATCTAAATAGGTGACAGCATGGGTGCTGTAAGCTTGGATGTGCAGTTGGTGTAATGAATAACGGCTCGGAATGAGAAATCAGAGAATCGAGTTCCAATTCCAGTCGGGTTTCTAATATTTATTTGCGCAAAAAATTTATTAGGCAATGTATAAATCCACCTCTTCTCCCCCGGCTATTTGTTAATTAGTAGGATTTGTATAAATTGATCATTATTAATTCACCCAGATTCGTACGCATTTCTGACTTAAAATAATCTGAAAATTGTTGATAAGCCATAACAAAGCAAATCGAGCTGGTTAATTTTATACTTGTTTCAATCTATGAATTTTCGCATTATTTTTTAACTATATATATTTTCAATAATTGCCTATTATTTCATCTATCAGTTGGTTTTGACATTTGTTAATTGTTATTTCGCGATTTATCAAAAGTTTTGTGTTATTTAAAGCGTAAACATATTTTTTGCGCGTTAATATTGCGTTAATAATTTTCTCTTTATGTAACAATGGTTTTTCATATAAAAGACATAATATTTATCTAATTAAATGGAAGAAGAAGAAATGTTTTTGAAAACTTTCAAAAGCGTATTTACGAAAATTCTTGGTCCGAAATATTTCTAATTTTTCTGGTGTCTTTTCTGATGTTTTGATGAGATTCTGAAAAATTTCATATCTCATGATCATCACTCTGATCTTTTTGAAACTACTGACAAAGTTAGTTCTGATAACTGCATTTTATGTTTCATGCAATCCTGAATATATATATATATATATATATATATATATATATATATATATACGGCTTTTTGTGGGATTTTGTGAATCTCATTCGTTTAAAATCTTCTGTACAATAAAGACGGAAGCTGATGATGTTTCGCCTGAAATAGGTCCTCACTTCCGATTTACCACAAAATAACGTGTCTGCCTAGATTTTTCTTATATTTATATATATATATATATATATATATATATATATATATATATTATTACATGGAATCTTATTCGTGACCAGCTTTCCATAGATTATCTTTTGTTATCTACTGTTATCTGTTTGTCCCATACACTAAGCGACATCGTGAGTATGACGATAAATTACATCCGACAGCAAGGCCTGATGTCGAGTTTTTCAGGAGTGAGGAATTATTGTCGAATTCGTTTCATTCGCTTAAGCACAAATACCCTTGGGAGATGTATTAATCCATCTCTTTATCTCAACTGTTATGGGCTTAATATCTGAACAGTTTGGTTTTTATTGCCTTAGTTGGCAACAAGTCTACAGCAGAGATAAACTGTAACCGACTGCAGGAAAATCTTCTGACTATTCGGTCATTGGTCGAAAGAGATACGATTGCCCAACCGTGTATCACGTAAGGTAATTAACTCACTGATTGAGTAACGCGTAAGTAAATGTAAAAAAATCTTGACTGACATTCGGTGTCAAATCCCTGATTTCCTATTCTGAAACCCGGTACCTTTTGACAGAAGAAGCAAGTAGGAGATGAAATAGGTTAATACCTTTCCCTAGGTTATTTTTTTTAATCATTTCACCCCGAGCAAGGCGGAAACGCCACTGATGTGCAGGGGGTTACATAAATGTAAAAAGATTAATTAGAAAAGAGTGAGCAGTACAAACTAGTTAGAAAGGAACAATAGAAAACAGGTGCGATGGCAGATACATAGGTGGAAAGAAAGGGAAGGTTATACAGGGATGGGGAGAGAGCTAGAGTCCAGTGGTTAGCCCAGTGGTTAGTCTCACACTTACTGCCTTTTAGAGAAACGACAAATGATAAAATTTGAGGTGTATGCCTGTTCGTGTAATTTACATTCTCTAGCCACGTTATGCGATTATCAAAAGCTGTACTATCTTATAAAATGCATTACGTAGTACGAATTTATTTTCCACTTTCGATATGATTTTACTGACGACTTCAGTGTTTTATAGAACACTAGCAGTATAGCCCGGCGTTGCTCGGGTGTAATGAAAGCTTTAAAGCTAAACCATGGTCCTGGATCTCAAACTCTTTGGACGTTGGCACGAAAGACTAAAAAGCAATAGTTGTTTCCAGTTAAAGCGAAACCGTAGGCTGAAATATAAATGAATGGAGGTAAGTCAGATTTTGATTTCCTGGTATCGATATCACATTTCCTGCACAATTGTAAGAATTGCCACCTTGAAACTTCTGAATATCGTTTCTTATGTCTTTGTCTATGAGTGTGTCAAATATGATTAAAATCGGACCACTCCTTCTATAATCCGATTTTTTCGATTATCGATTTTCGATATTTATCGGAGGTACCGCAACACAAAATCTAGCTAAGAACACTCGCAGACATTTATAGTACAACTGTGTAAATTTTCAAGAAAATCGGTTCAGCCGTTTCGGAGTCTATAGGTAACGGACACACACGCACACACACAGACAAAGTTCCATTTATAAATAAGTTTAGATATGCCTGACATATTGCACATTTGTTGTTCGTCTCTGCGTCAATTTCAAGAAATATTCCATGATGCATTCAAGTGGCTGGCATTTAAAAAAACGGAGAAGATCGGAAAATCAAGCAAACACGCAAACAAACGGAAGAGCAGCGCATTCACGTGGCTATAATTGATTTAATTACGTTTAATTAAATTTGGAAACTTTCCACGCAATTTAATTAACTGATCACACAGAATAAACGGGTAGATATTCAGAGATTGTAAATAATAATGATTGTGATGATAAGGTTAATGATTAAGTGATGGAATTAATAATGCAATTGAAGGAAATGATTAATAATCGTGATTTAACGATGATCAAGGAACATGTCAAGTGGGCTCCCTAAAATATATAGCTAGTAAATAAACATTTATTATAATAGACGGATAACTATATTAGAGCGAGTATTAACAAATTCGTCTTAGTTCAATAAAATAGTGAGGAAGGTACACACTGATGGCCCAAATTATGTGGTATATATATATATATATTCATATACATATATATATATATATATATATATATATATATATATGTGTGTGTGTGTGTGTGTGTGTGTATATATGTATGTATGTATGTGTGTACTTTTATATGTATGTTTAATTGTAAATGAATTTTTTTTTTTTTTACCTAGCGATGTCTTTATTTAGTTTAATTCAATTGACCTAACTTTTTTAAAATAATTTTATTTTAATTCCTATATCTTTTTATTCCCTTTAAAAATAATTATGCCTTTTTAAGTGAAGGCCTTTTTCTAATACTTCAACGTTTTTGGGAAGTTAGGTTTTTGAATATGTCCAGCATCTGTCATATTTTAAAAAAAAATTTTTCTTTCTTTTTTTTTCTTTTTCCCTCCCTTCCTTCCTTTATCTCTCTTATCTCCCACCTTTTTTCCGTGTTGCTTAACCTTACGTCGATTTAACACGGCTGTCTGTTAATTTTTAGTTACAATTCTCTTTCCTTCTTTTGATTTTTTCTTTTCTTGTTTATTTGATTTTATTTTGTTTTATCTTTTTCTTTTCCTCTATTTTTCCTTATTTTCTTTTTTAATGTATTTGCAAATCTATTGAAAAAGAAAAGCAGACTAATTTTTCTCCAGTTTCTGAAAGGATTTTTCTGTTGCTGAGGTGATGTGTTATCCCCCGTGGGGATCTTCATATCGAAATGGCCATTCAACATCATTGAATTAATCCTTTTTTAATTTATATTTGGTCTGTAATATTTTATTACATGGAGCTCTCTTCCTGTATCATTTTTTAATATTAAAATAAAATTTTTAATCTTAATTAGGATCGGGTTTTTGGAATTTACCTTCCTGCTTTTTCCCTTGGATTGAAGTATCTGAATTAAAAAAATATATATATATATATGCGGGATACTTCTATATATATATATATATATATGTGTGTGTGTGTGTGTGTGTGTGTGTGTGTGTGTGTGTGTGTGTGTGTGTGTGTGTGTGTGTGTGATGATTATGATATATATAAGAGTTGAATATATGGATCGGAATCCGACAAGATGAATAGAATAAGTAAAGAATAAGTAAGAAAAAAATTCTTAAATCTAACATGTTTCATTTTAATTAACTTCTACAGAGATTTATTAAAGATTTATTAAAGAATGATTTTTAAATCATTCGTCTTTAATAAATGATCTAAAAATCCTAGAGACAGTATGTTGATTGAGATATATTTTCATTGGTCAGATACGTGTCACGTGTGATAAAGCAATGGAGAAAATATTAAATGTTTCTGTTTAAGCGTGTGTGCCAACCTGTAATAACAACGTTCGATGTATATGATGAATGTAAGTATATGTAAGCGGAAATAATGTGTGTTAAGCGCATCCAAACCATAAATGAACTAAGTGTGTTTATATGTCGATAACAGTATGTGTGTATGACAGTGACGAAATACACTTCCGTTCAAAATACGTTGTAGTAAACAGGAAATTAAAAATTCTTGAGTTTTACAAAAATCCACAATTATGATAAACAGAAAAGGATTGATCCCGTACTGAATGGAAAAGACGAAGCCGGGTTTTGCGATGAGATATTAAATTTATTTTCTAACCAATGAAAGGAAGCAATTAGCAAAACTGAGAGAAAAGTTAACAAGCTTAAGTTAAAAGGTCGCTTCCTATAAAAAGATAGAAAGAAAGCCGAATTAGTCAGTGAGATGGAAGCAGCAATATCAAACATCAGAACAGGTAACAAAGGAAACTTCAAGCCTCTGACCCGTACACATAAATTTCCGTCACACATTCGTTTTCCTTTTTCACCCCTGCTATTTCCTTTACCTCTTTTTGTCCATCTTCAACATTCGTGCAGTCGACAAAGAACAAGACGACAACGACGACGACAAGATACTTAAACTGACTCTTAAAAACTAACCTCCGATAAGTAGAATATCTTTATTGCTTCACATTCTTTTTTACTTTCTCGCAGGCCATAAAATGGGAAATGAACAGAAACTTTATTAAAAATATTCTCTAATTACAACTGGAATTCTAGATACTTAACTCCTTAATACTGTTCCTCATTAAAAACTTAACTCTTGAATTTTCTCTTTTAATATTTACTTTCTACAAATTGACGTTATTCTGTTTAGTTAATATTAACCTGTTTAACATACAAACCAACATACTTTTATTCTTCGAGACATTCCAACCTCTTGATAATTCTAATAATCCTGATAATCTCGATGATTTTAATAAACCCTAAGTTGTAATCAGTTTGGTTATGTTTCACACATGGCAAATTTAATAAACATTCGACCATCTTCCTTGTACAACGTAACCCATATTGTACGCCCCTGTCAACTGAGGGAACGAATGTTCTTTTAAAATAAACATCCAGTTATGAATATATGTGTTAAGAGAAATGATGTGTGAATGTGTGCATTTATGAGTCAGTAAAGTTAATATGTAAAATGAGGTATACACGTGTCAAGTGATGGAATAATGTTCTATTTTAACTAACTAGAGAATCATGCATAAATGTATGCGTATGAAAGAACCATGTATGAATGTGTGCGTATATGAGTATGAACCGTAAACGAAATATATTTCCGTTCAAAATCTAGTGAAGTCGTGTAAAAATGTATTAGGCAAAGTTTTTTTATAAATAAAAAGTAATTTTTTTTGAAAAACTATATGTTAACATGTTAGAAACTTTCAATAAAATAATAAAATACTGAATATATATGTATTAAAATTATTACAATAATATAATTAAGTAATAATATAAACTTATTTATAAATGGAACTTTGTCTGTGTGTGTGTCCGTTACCTATAGACTCCGAAACGGCTGAACCGATTATCTTGAAAATTTACACAGTTGTACTATAAGCGTCTGCGAGTGTTCTTAGCTAGGTTTTATGTCGAGGTATTCCCGATAACTCTCGAAAATCGATAATCGAAAAAAACGGGATATAGAAGGAGTGGTCCGATTTTAATCAAATTTGATACACTCAGAGACAAAGATATAAGAAACGATATTCAAACGTTTCAAGGTTGCAGTCCTTACAATAGTGCAGAAAATTGATAATATATATATATATATATATATATATATATATATATATATATATATATATAAAGGGCAAGATTTTTGTGTGTCTGTGTCTGTTTATCTGCCTGTGTGTCTGTATTTTTTCAGCCTTTTTATTTTAGTTTTTGCTTCGGGTTTGGCTCAACGTAGGTATAATTGTAGTTCTTAGTCTCAGCTACCATAAAATTTACTCAGAGGACTTATTTAGCCTTCAAAATTCAGTTTACGAGGAAAAAACTTATTTGATATCGATACCAGGAAATTAAATTTTGACTTACATCCATTCATTTTTCTTTCAGTCTACGGTTTTTCTTTAACTGGAAACAACTATTGCTTTTTAGTCTTTCGTGCAAACGTCCAAAGAGTCTGAGCCCCAGGACTATGGATTAGTTTTAAAGTTTTCATTACACCCGAGCAAGGTCGGGCTATATTGCTAGTATATAAATAAGAAATATACATATAAATTACCATACTAAATACTTTCAGTATGACAATCATAATTGATCGTCTCTTTTTTGTTAAAAAGAAAATTCGTTCTATCATTTGACACGTGTGTACAATTTTGTTACGTATTTTGAACGGAAATGTATTTCGTCACTGTCATTCATACATACTAACAATACCGACATATATACACACACTTAGTTCGTCTAAGGCTTGGATGAGCTAAACACACATTATTTTCGCTTACATATACATACATTCATAATAAACATCTAATGTTTTTATGATGCGTTGGCACACACACACACTGAAATAGACACATTTTTCTTCTACTTGTAATATTCCTCCAGTGCTTTATCAAATTTGACTCGTACCTGATCAATGAAACTAAGCCTCCATACTGTTTCTTGGATTTTTAAATCATTCGTCTTTAATAAATCTCTGAAGAAGCCTGTTAAAGTGAAACATATTAGTTTGAAGACACTTTTTCGTACTTGTTTTTTATTTATTCTCTTCATATATATATATATATATATATATATATATATATATATATATATATGATGTGTGTGTGTGTGATACAGGGAAACAAGCTTGATTGAGAATGAATCTCGTTATTTAATAAAGGAAAAAAATTGAAAAGTTATTACCGAGTCTGCAATTTGCATATTACTCTTCAGACATGAATTAAGTTCTCTTGGTTGCTAGCGTATGTATAAGCCGCTGGTATATAACTCGTTAAAATCTTTTTTCAGCCGTTCGCCGGTAGCTTTAGTTCCCGGCTGGAAGCAATCAGATGTCTAGCCACACTGCTGAGCTGGGATGCAGCAAAACAACCTTGTATGTGGTTGACTATATATATATATATATATATATATATATATATATATATATATATATATATATATACTATTAGTCTGATGAAGACCGAAAGGTAGAACCGCCTCATATGAAAACATTTTCCACTTTCTCATGCATATTCCTCAATACTTTTTTGATTTATAAAATGTATGTCTTTGACTCATGTAACGCCCATAGCTCAGAGGTAGAATCGCCGACTGACTCCAATTCAGTCGGGTTTCAATCCTGGGCTAGAAGCAATCGGAGTCTAACCGTACCGATGAGCTGCGAAACACATCTGTCTGCGGATTACTTTATATATATAAAGGAAAAAGCAAAATTTTGATTACATTTTTAAATATAGTAAAAACTAAAGTAAACGACCGGTTTCGTCCCAGATATTTTCAAATTTTAATTTCTGGGAATTAATTTAATCATAGAAAGTAAAATATGGTAATGAGAGTAGAAAAATGCAAAAGAATAGAGTCTAATAACATACAAACCCACCAAGCAATCTCATCCTGACACCATTTCAAACGTCTAGCGTCTGAATGAATATTTAATAAAAGGATTTTTCAATATTTAAAAAATGGATGTTTTTAAACTCACCACACAGACCAAACAGACAACACATCAGTTTTTGATAATGACTGGAAAGTGGAAAGTTGAAAATACTTGTAGAAGTCTTTTTAAAAATTATCCACAGCTTCAAACATAATTCTCAATATCTTATCCAGAATTTAGAAGTGCATAATAAACAATTAAACAGACGGACCTTTATGGTTCTATTTAGTCAAGCTCATAAAATCGGATTTCGTAATATTTGATTTTACAGAAAATCCTTGCTTACACACACCTAAAACTTTTCATGACCCAGCAAAGAAAATATATACATTTATTCATCACCCATAGAAATAAGACAAATTGGTTCAACCATAGAAATAGACAAGTTAGTTCACAAAATTTCACTATATGCAGACGTCGTCGAAAACAAAATGGATACAATATTTCATTTATTAACCAGTCATAAGTTAGAAAAAATCGATTTGATTCTATTTCTGAAATATCGATCACTTAAAATCTCATTCAAGGAGAAAGATTATGCTGATTTTAAAATAAATATTATTTCAGATGCGAAACATCGACTTATAGGATGTTAATTTTGAAAAAAAAAGATTATCTCTCGTTAGAATGAACTCAACATTTGTTTACACAAACTAAATAACATATTCATTATGTTTTTATCAATGATAACTACTTTCAATTCTACTACACCACCAAGCAACCAGTCATGCAAGTAGCGAGTCAAATTCTGTTTGATTTTCTCCAAAGACGAAGTAAGACCCTTAGAACAATTAATGAACACACACAGAATATGTACTTAAATCTCATATGACTACATAAATAACCAACTACTACCAAACATCCACAAACGTTCTGATATCTGAAACAGGTATATATACGTTTAAAGGACAGAAAGCCTAGTGCTTTACCACACAAGCTAAACCACAGAATATATTCTTTGATCGACGTTTAGAAACATTATATCTTCGATTTTCTTCTGGTAGCCGAAAGACCAAAAGAATCTACATTGAACTTGCAGATATGGGGAGATAGTTAATGTTTCTTTGATTCGGCTTTGTTTCTTACTTAACCGAACTCCCTACAGCTTGCAAGTTTTATGTTGAATTATCATCATCAGATTGGAATGTGTGAATAATGTAAGAATAAAATATACATTTGTCACGTTAAAATAGAAATTAATTAAAAGGAAAGTATAACAAGTTTTTATAGAAATTAATGTTCAGTTAGAAAGTTAAGAGTATCAATAATTGTAGAAAATGTTAATAGTAGTAATGGTTGAAAGAGTGTATGCATCCGTACGCATGTATGTATGTATGTATGAGCATTTGTTCAATAGGAATGTTTTTGGGTGGAGAAAAAGAAGTAAAATGAATGCGCACACGAGAAAGTAGAAGGCGGTCGATGTGCCGAGTAATTTGAAGCTTTTTTCTCGTTATATTATAGTTGCGTGTGTGTCTCTCTCTCTCTATTTATTTATCTCTTTATCTCTCTTTCTCTCCCGATTTTCCCATCTGAGTCTTTTGGCCGGGTCACGGATGTGGTTAAGTAGTTGGTATTCAGTTATGTGACCGGCTCCGGAATGCAATTTCTGCTTTAGGTGTGAAAAAAGTTTGACTGACGTCATCGTTCATTTTTCTATTTCGTATACTATCTGGATCCAAACTTTTGCTTTTCTCACTGATTTGTAAAATTTGACATGGTTTTGTTTTTTCCAAAATGTTTTAGTGGTTTGAATTCACTTTTGCTGATGTGCAATTTTACTTTGTATGTTTTATTTGGATTTTTCCAAAGTTTTTTTTAATTCTTAATTTCTTATCCTCTAAAAACTTACCCACGTATAATCTCACAAACGTTCAAACGTAGTTCTTTCAATTGAACACCATTTTCATCGCCAGGAAAATTATGTCACAAAATTCTCGTTACGCATATGTGGTCGAGAAAATATTTACCGGCTTGGTATCTGAAGCCGTGGATTTACTTGGCAATATGCCTGATGATGAACCATATGATACGTTGAAGAGTGTAGTAATCGAAAGGATTAGAGAACCAGAAGAAAAAAATTACACGATCTTTGCAACAACTTAACACACGGAAAACTGAAACCTTTGCAACTATTACGTAAAATGCAAACATTGCATGGAGACAATACTATGTCCAAGACTACACTAAAAAAACTGTTGATGGATAAACTAAATATTCACACATGGTAAATCATAATATCTCTTTCCGATGACTATTAATTCGAAAGACTCACTGAATTAGCTAACAAATTAGACGATAATCGCAACCGGAAACGCAACAATTCTTATGCAATTACATCACCGGCTGCAACGAATACGGTATCTAAATTAGAAAGTGAAATTGCCGAACCCAAAATACACGTGGGCGCATACCATACAAATTCTCAAGTAGATCACGTTCAAAGAATAAAAACAAACTTACGACGACACGTGCTGGTATCATTACAAATTTTGTATACTTGCTGCCATATGCATGAAGCCTTGTTCTTTTAACTAACACAGAAGGACACATATGAGAAACGACCCAGCCAGCCACCAGTAATGACGAAAATCTGTGCTTGTATCCAAAAACTGTACTCTATTTTACACCCGTGATAGCAATAGCGGATACTCATTTTTAGTCGACACAGGATCGCAGATAAGTGTCATTCCACCGAGCCAACAGGAAACGATAATGTCGTCTATGTATACATCACAAGCAGCAAACGGCTCAAAAATAAAAACTTATAGAGAGAAACATGTTTCATTAACGATACGACTACGGAGACCTTTCCCGTAGATTTTCACAGGTGCACAAGTAATTTATTTTTACTGGGGACTTATGTTTTGTCACATTATCACTTATCAGTAAATCGGAATTCATACACACGGAAAAAAACTGTCTTCAGATTTCTTCAGCCTCAACAACTAACGTTGACATACAGAATATACTAAAACAATTCCCAACAATTACGATTCAATTAAATTTGACATTCAGTTAAACTTTACATAAAGTCTACTAGACACCTAACACAAATGTACTCATGCAGACTTCATTCAGACAAAAGCAATATTTCTAAAAACACATGTTACAATTAATACTTATTCGTCCATCAAGCAGACCTTATCCATCTCCGATTTATATGGTCCCAAATTCAATGGAGGCTATGTGGGTATTTTAGAAATTTAAATGCAAAAACAGTACTAGATAAATATCCAATCCCTCATATGCAATGGGTTTAGAAGAAAAATATTTACTAAACTCGATCTAGGGAAAGCATATTATCAAATATTAGTCGAGAATATATTAAATAAACTTCAGTTACCAGTCCTTTCAGATTATTTTAAATTCACTAGAATGCCTTTTGGATTAAGCAATTCAGCACAAACTTTTCAGGCTTCTCGACGAAGTATTACAGGGATGACCATTTACTCTTGAATACATTCACAAAATATTCAAGAGCATCAAAATCACTTAACACAAGTCTTTTTAAACATTAGAACATTCATTTCTTTGGGGCCCATAGACTTTAACACCACTCACAAATTTACTACAAAACCAAAAGAAGAAAAATTAGACAATTACTCTTGAAAACACCACAATAGAGCAATTTAATAAGTCAAAAACATCATTAGCAAATTTTACAAAATTATCTTATCTAACTGACAACCAACTACTCTGCTAACATTAACAACGGATTCTTCACCAACGTCTATCGCGTCGATCCTATTGACTCTTATAGTTGAGAGTGCTTGTTTTTTTATATGGGGCGGTAGTAATTTTAACACGTGCATGACCCTGATATTGCAACATAAAAAAATCCATTTTGGATAATTTTCATGTTCTAATGAACGCTAGCAATTTATCAACCTTTAATGCGGGAAAATATACAGTAATTTTAGCAACACAGTTTGCCGGTTACATTTGTTACCATAACTCACACCCCTGAATATGACCTCTGAAAGAGATTGAAGTACTTGGGTACCTTAAGAAATGAAGGAAAATATCATCTGTCAAAGTTACAGCTCATTTCTGACATCTTCTGCTTGTTGTAAATGAAAGATTATCCTCGAGTATGAACGGATTTTATTAAAAATAAGCAAACATATTGTTTGTAATTTATTTAATCACACACACACACACACACACACACACACGCACACACACACACACGCACACACAGACACACACACACATATATATATATATATATATATATATATATATATATTTATATAAAATTGAACTATATACATCGGAATCCGACAAGATGAATAGAATAAATAAAAACAAGTGGGAAATAAGTGTCTTTAATCTAACAGGTTTCACATATAATAAAAAATATTACTATATATAATGCTCTATTAAATATCGAGCACTCTTAAAAAGTAACTCACTATAACCATAGACTGCTAACCTATTTGTTTGTACTACTTCTATTATATATATATATATTATGTATTATTATGGACTCTCCCGTAGATTTCGACGTATGAGTGTCTAACTCAGACTGACACACAAATAATTGTTTAGTGGTGAAGGCTTGTGTAGCACCATCCACACTTTTTCGAACCGCTGATAACAAACAATCGGTGCAGAAGTTCGCCACAGATCGCATGAACGGCAGACCGGTTATTTAACCTATAACTGGAGTGAATGAACGGATTAATACCTTTCCCAAGGTACCAGTGCGCAAGTGAGTGCAGTGTGTTTGACTGAAATTGGAACTCGGCTCACCAATTTCCCCTTTGAAGCCGACATCCACCGCCCCACAACGCACATCCGTCTATAAACACATACAGCACTTGGTATTCCCAAGCGGTCACCCGTCTAAGCATTGACCAGGCTCAGCGTTGAATGACTTCGCTGATCGAGCGGAAATCTTTGTATTCAACGTGATATGACCACAAACTATATATATATATATATATATATATATATATATATATATATATTATAATTGGAAGATGTCAGAAATGAACTGTAACGTTGTCAGATGTTATTATCATTCATTTCTCAATGTACCCAAGTACTTTCAATCTCCATCCGAGATCATCTAACTCTCACCCCTGAAGATGATCTTGGATGGAGATTGAAATAACATCTGTCAGCGTTAGAGCTCACTTCTGATATCTTTCAATTATAATACGCGAAAGAATATCCGTGAGTATGAAAGGATTTTATTAAAAATAAGCAGATACAATGTTTGCAATTTATTTAATCTGATATATATATATATATATATATATATATACGTTTTGTTACGGAAATTAGCAAAGATTAACGAAATTGGTTATAAACAACCGACAATTTGAAATGATCAATCTATCTTCATTCTTGGAAGAAAACTTATCAATGAGAGTTTGTGTATCTCTCGAGGTGAGGGATTTCAAATGTTTATCACAAAATAATTATTCACTGAGCGACGACGATGAAAAAAATAACGAAAAAGAAGATGGGATCGAAATGATAATATAAACAAATTGACCAATTGAAATTGCGGAAATCGTTTTTTATTTCTAAACGTGTCATGATTTTTACTTCCATTTAAAAAGTAATTGTTTTTCTCTATCTGTCCAGTAGATAAATTATGACATGAATATACCGGAAGCTGACTTATTCTTCCGGAGTTAAATGCTTTAATTACTTTTATACTGGTTAATAACCTATCATCTCATTTCTTTACATCAATTGCCAAATACTCTTATCTATGTCTATAAATCTTGGAAGTTTGTATGTCATTATGCTGTTTAAAATCTCTGAATTGTCTCCCTTTTCATTTGCTATTTAATTAGTGTCCTGCTTTGCATGATCAATTAACAAGAACATTGTTTGCAATGTTGTTTTTCATGGTAGACACAGAAGGAAAATTAAAATACGTTCTAGACAAGATCGTAAGGGAAAGCGTAAAGAAACGATTAGACATCAATTGTAAAAAATATAAAATAAATCTTTGTCAGCAAGAGAAAACCCAAAGATACGAACTCCGAATCAGAGGTGTCACCATCTGAGAATTTCATAGATTTTAAAACATAATGAGTATTTTTACATTGGAAGGATAATGTGGCACCGTAATCCGAAGACTTCTAGGAACAGCGAAAGATGCTATTTAGAATTAAAAAACATTATTTACAAAGAATAGTGTTCAGTATGTTTAGAATGTCATATCAATCCAGTGAATGGTGTATAAGCTTCTCACAAATGAAGAACAAACGTGAAGCAACAGAAATGTGGTTCTACAGTAGGTTGCTTAGAATATCACGGATGAACTGGGTAAGTTACGAATGTGTAAAAGTAGACCTGGTAGAAATAAAAACATACTGTCTGCTGGCCTTCAAAAGGACATCTAATTCGTGAGTGAATAGGGTAGGAAATGGCTTGTAAAAATTATTACCTGCTAAATGAAGCTTTTCTCTTGAAAATCAATAGAAAAATTTTCCTGCCTACCATCAAAATGGATGACGCTAGTCTCCTAGAGAGCAACGCACTGCACCTTCTTAACCTCACTCTCTCAAATAATCTCAAATGGAGTAGCTACATTGAATCTATAGTTGTATTTATTACTAGGAAGATTGAATTAATGTGTCGGTTCAGAAAGGTTTTCTCGTCAGAATCCATTGTGCACATTTATTAATGTATCTTTCGTCCTTGCATTGAATACTGCCGCCATATCTGGTCGGATGCTTCTGCAACTCATCCTAAGGGTTTCGAGAAAATTCAAAAGTATATCTGCAATATAACTGATCCTGACTTGGTGACCCCACTTCTGTCACTTTCTCAACCAACGTGATGTGGTTTCCCTCTGTATTTCCTACAAGTAACTGATCTGACACACTTTTTCCATTGTTTCATGTCTATATGCATTTACGAGTGCTACAAAATTGAAATGTACGCCTCACCCATCAAATAGGAACCACCTCTTTTACTCCAACAGTTTCTTTTCTTGCATTTCCCGTTTGTATAACTCACTCTCTTTTTGCTACTATCTCCAAAAGTTCACATGGAACGTCAATTGCCATCGTTTATCCATACTTCGACATCCCTTGTAACTTGTTTTTCTCCGGATGAATACTTCGTCCCACTATTAAGACTTCATATGGCCCATTAAGACTTAATCTGACTAAATTTGTTATGTTGGTGTGAGTACAGATGTGCAAGAACGAAAGATGCTTGGAATTTTAAATTGGTTTGGATATATAACCTAACCAATTTCATTTCGGTACTCTCGATTTTACTTTTTAGTCTTTTTTTTGTTTTTTTTTTATTACAAACTTTGATCGTAGGAGTGGTGAAGTGTTGTAAAAGCACATTACAAGAAAGCAATATTATTGTCATATGTTTTTACCCAATATATATATATATATATATATATAAAGAGTGTATGTGTGTGTGTGATAGAGAGAGAGAGAGAGAGAGAGAGAGAGAGAGAGAGAGAGAGAAAGAGAAAGAGAAAGAGAGACGGATAAGATATAAACTAATTAATTTCAAAAAGGAAATTGCAAAAAACAAAACTTCTAATATGGAGCATGCCCAAGAATGAAAACTGAAAATGCTTTAAAAAAGGAAAAAAATAAATAAATAAAAACAAAAACAGAACACTTAACGCCTCTAAAATCGATACTTAATCTCTATAAAATCGAAAATCGTGACACTGAGTTTCCCGCGAAACGAGTTTGGAAGATGATCTTTAAAATGATTATTTCAGCTGAATTTAGTTTGATACTTGGTTTGACATATCTGTCTGCCTGTCTCTCTCACACACACACACTCTCTCTCTCTCTCACTATATATATATATATATATATATATATATATATATATATAATAACTCTTGTGTGAATCTAAATCCAGACCAAGTTCATTCGTATATTTTATACCGCCAGTTCTCTTCACTTGGGTCTTTCAAAAAGCGAGTCTTATTTTGCAAAAGTCTTTAGTCACTAGACTGAAATTATATATGCAAGTAATCTGGCTTTTTTATTTACCCTCCTAAAACATCACAAACGTCGGAAATTTTGCATATATATAATTATGAATTAAATGTACATTGCGACACAGACATTTCTATGTTTCGAGATAGAATATCGTCATCAGGTAATGTTGGGGGTTGGTTGCGAAAATGGTTTACTTTTATCCCTTAATTTAAATGTAAATCATTTTCACAATCAACATCCAACATTACCTGATTACGAGGTACTATCATGAAACATAGAAATTTCTGTGTCGCAATGTACATCTAATTCTTAATTATATGACTATATTATGCTCTACAATATATTTATTGTATTGAGTACTGTTTACAAAAAAATAAAAATATATGTTAGGGAACTCAAAATCGAAAGATTTTGGGTCCTCTTTACTTATATATATATTCTATTAAATATAAGAGACAATGAATGTCTATTATGTTTAATCATGAGCCGTTCTAAACGTCGTATTTTTGCTTTAATTTCAGTTGAAAATAAAGACAAAAATTCTCCAACATTTGGATAATTATTTATTGGTTTTCTTCTAAGCTTTCGGCTCACATGAGCCATCTTCAGAGAGGTAGTTTAACTGAAATATTATAAAATCCACTATCACCGACGATTTTATTTTGTGTTGACATAAAACTCCGCTTATGTTTATCTTTCTGATCAGAGTACTATTAAACAACATTTCTCTGAAAAACATAAACATGTAGGTAATATCAGACAGATTTTGGTCAACAATACGGTGATCCTTACTCATACACACAGCAAGAGGAACCTGCAGATATTGGAGGCCATGTACATCAAATCAAAACAACCAACACTCAATAAAATCAACTTTAAAACAGGAAATAACATATTACATTTCATTTGACTACATGGTTTTGTTGTCATTTCGCGCTATCCCGCGGTGTGACGTCATAAAACCGCATCGCAAACTTAAGAACTGCGTTTAGTATTTTTGGTAACTATTGCCGTTGTCAAGCGGAGTTTTATGTCAACACAAAATAAAATCGTCGGTGATGGTGGATTTTATAATATTTCAGTTTAAACTACCTCTCTGAAGATGGCTCATGTGAGCCGAAAGCTTAGAAGAAAACCAATAAATAATTATCCAAATGTTGGAGAATTTTTGTCTTTATTTTCAACTGAAATTAAAGCAAAAATACGACGTTTAGAACGGCTCATGATTAAACATAATAGACATACATTGTCTCTTATATTTAATAGAATATGTTTAGAAAATTACTTGCTGCCTCGATATACTATATATATATATATATATATATATATAGTATATCGAGGCAGCAAGTAATTTTCTAAACATATTCTATTAAATATAAGATATATATATATATATATAGTATATCGAGGCAGCAAGTAATTTTCTAAACATATTCTATTAAATATAAGAGACAATGAATATATATATATATATATATATATATATATATATATATATATAATGATGTCAAATCCGCAAACAGAGATGATAATCCAAATAGATCGCTTACTGCCATATCACGTTGAATAAACCGGTTCTCACTCGATCACTGAAGTTAAGCAACGTTGAGCCTGGTCAGTACTTAGATGGGTAACCGCTTGGGAATACCAGGTGCTGTAAGCGTTAAGAAACGGATGCGCGTTGTGGTGCAGTGGATATCGTTTCGGAAAGAGAAATCGGTGTGCCGAGTTCGAATTCCAGTTAAATACCCTGCATTCACTTTAGCACTGGTACCCTTGGGAAAGGTATTAATCCGAACCTTCCCTCCAGTTATTGGTTAAATAACAGGGTAGGACTTGGGGACCCTGCTCTTAAAAAACAAATCCCAATGAATCTTGGTACTCGAAAAGAAAAAAGTTTTACTAGACAGAAAACTTATATAAAAACAATAAATTGTTGAAAGAAAAAGTTATTACCAGCAATAAATAAATAAAATCTAATTGACAATAAATCACTCACCGAGGTTGATATGCCATAAAACTAAAACGACCAACCAAATAGATCATTTAAATGTATATCATTAAGAAGGTAGATCTATACAGAAGACGAAATCGGTATTATCCAGAGAAATATGGTATACATAAGGAAAAATTCAACACAAATCACCTAAGACGGCTATAAACTATAATAAATTTCGACGGGTAAGTTTTTCGTACCCATCTCATCAACCTGCAAATTACAAAATTTTAATTTAATCAGAACATTAAAAAACAAAACAAAAAAAAACAGAAAGTCAAGCGGCACAACTCAGAAAATTTTCATTTTTTCTTGTGGGTAATAAAGTGGTCATAAGTGGTAGACGCGGGAAAGTTAACTTTTCATCCGTCAAGTGTAGCGATTTTGGGAACATGTCAACGAAAAAATCAAAAAGCATACCCACATACCCATTCATGCTGAGACGTTCTCATTGAGCATTAAAATGAGCTGAGTGCGATTGTATTTTCTGCTTTGTGATTTTTAAAAAAATTCTTTTGATTTTTTTCAATTTTAAACGTGTAATCCTCTTCGTTATTGAATCAGTGTCGTTTTTCTAAAAAGAGAAACTGTAACACTTTTTTCGTTCTTATCCTCATCCATATTTGGTAACGCCAGGAACTTGTTCTTCTTCTATGTGCCCTGTCCCTTCAGGGCATAGCCGATCATGGATTTTTACGTCTCCCTATCCCTGGTAGCTCTTAGCACATTTTCTCCTGTTACACCTTGCAACCCCCGTTCTGTCATCCACCTGCTCACGCCCTTTAAATATGTTATCCGCTGCTTTCCTTTGTCTCTATTTCCCTCTATCGGGCTTGTTAGTATCAAGTTCTCCAAGCTCCACTTCCTTATTACATGTCTCAGGGACTTCAGCTGTCTTTTCCTGATGCCCAGTATTAATTTTCTTATGTTTCCATCATTTCTAAAACATCATCATTCCTCACATGCTCGATTCATGATATTCGCGGCATCCTTCTGTAGAACCACATTTCAGTTGCTTTAAGTTTTTCCTTCATCTTTGATGATATTGTCCAGCATTCACTGCCATAGTAAAGTACTGACAACATGTATCGATCCAGTACTCTCTTCTTTGTTTCTAGCGAAATTATCCTGTTTCTTAATATTTTACTCAACTTCTGGAATGCTTTCTTTGCCATGCTAATTCGCCTTCGGATCTCCGTGCCGCACTTTCCGCCTTCTGTTATAACACTTCCCAGGTATTTAAATTATGTGTCTGCTTGATTCTACTATCCCCGAACTGTATTTGGCATATTGGACTGCCCTTTTTACTGATGACCATGTATTCGGTTTTCTTGCAGTTTATTTGTAGCCCTTTCTTGTTTCTATCTTCAGCTACTTTCTGTAGGCGGTCTTGCAGTTTCCTTTCCGTGTTTGCTATCGCACTATATCATCTCCGACCTGTATTTGGCATATTGTGATGCCCTTTTTACTGATGACCATGCATTCGGTTTTCATGCAGTTTATTTGTAGTCCTTTCTTGTCACTATCTTCAGCTACCTTCTGTAGGCGGTCTTGCAGTTTCCTTTCCGTGTCTGCTATCGAACTATATCATCTCCGACCTGTATTTGGCATATTGGGATGCCCTTTTTACTGATGACCATGTATTCGGTTTTCTTGCAGTTTATTTGTAGTCCTTTCCTGTCTCTATCTTCAGCTACTTTCTGTAGGCGGTCTTGCAGTTTCCTTTCCGTGTTTGCTATCGCACTATATCATCTCCGACCTGTATTTGGCATATTGGGATGTCCTTTTTACTGATGACCATGCATTCGGTTTTCATGCAGTTTATTTGTAGTCCTTTCTTGTCACTATCTTCAGCTACCTTCTGTAGGCGGTCTTGCAGTTTCCTTTCCGTGTCTGCTATCGAACTATATCATCTCCGAACTGTATTTGGCATATTGGGATGCCCTTTTTACAGATGACCATGTATTCGGTTTTCTTGCAGTTTATTTGTAGTCCTTTCTTGTCTCTATCTTCAGCTACTTTCTGTAGGCGGTCTTGCAGTTTCCTTTCCGTGTTTGCTATCGCACTATATCATCTCCGACCTGTATTTGGCATATTGGGATGTCCTTTTTACTGATGACCATGCATTCGGTTTTCATGCAGTTTATTTGTAGTCCTTTCTTGTCACTATCTTCAGCTACCTTCTGTAGGCGGTCTTGCAGTTTCCTTTCCGTGTTTGCTATCGCACTATATCATCTCCGACCTGTATTTGGCATATTGGGCTGCCCTTTTAACTGATAACCGTACATTCGGTTTTCTTGCAGTTTATTTGTAGTTCTTTCTTATCTTTTATCTTCAGCTTCTGCTTTAAAATGTACGAAAAATAACTTTTTTGTGCCACCTCTTGTATTGTACTTGTCAGTACTTATGCATCAAATGTTTTTCTTTGGAATTATATGCTTATTTTATAAATATGCGCCAAGTTGAATGTCTTGCTGTTTCTACGAACTAAGTTTTTGTGTTTGGCACAAGAACTTCAATTTGATCGACAGAAAATATTTATCATATGTAATCAAAGAGTCGAATGTCCTAAAAAGAATTAAAACTTTAATAAAATTATCTGAAAAAAACTGTTTTCTGTTAATTATAACAAAGATTTTGACAAAAGTTACTTTTAGTCAAATATTCTATTTTTTGGTAAATTTGTGGACATATGTACAGTTTGCGATAAATAATTTTTTGTCTAAATGATGTAAAAATGCAAATACCACTGACTTATGATTTTAAGTGATATACAGCTGCGACTGATAAATTGTCCAAATTATCAAAAATGAGTGTAACAATGACATCTCATTTTAACAGATATATTTACCAGAATTACTTAAAATATCTTGAAATAATAAAGAATAGATTTATTTAAAAAAATTGTCATTTGATTCAACCACCGCCTCCAAACAACTTAAGAATCTTCTGCAACTCAAGTGGGTTGCATTTTGGCGAGATAGATGGCAAATTGTAAAGAAGTAATGTGGTCGTACAAATCGTCTGAGAGCCATGACTAGATTATTCTGCTTTTGTGGCATAGGGTAGAGTTCTGATATCAGACAGAGGTTGTTCCAGTAGCCATACTGTTGACTCAGGGAAGTTCTACCTCCTCAAGGCACTTAATGTAGACCTCTATGTTGAGATTGAAGTCCTGTTACAAGATAAATGAAGGCACATTATGAGCATCACTTGTGATCACTTCAAACCAACTTTATAATCACCATTAGACTCATCCAACTCGCTCTGAATTCTCTAAACTTTCTTCAGATTGACAATTTTAAATCATCATGGAATCGAACAAATCATAATATGCAACATATGACAACATTCATGTGATACATATCTTCCACTGCAAACATTATTTAAAAGTGATAGAAACCCCTATTATAAAAGCGAGAAACCAAACCATAATGACATCAGTTATGAACACAGCCACAATATACAGGTTGTATACGGAAACTAAGAAGATGTCAATTTTCAGATGCAATTATGCCATCAGCAATATCAATGATACGACCTTTACTCTAATTCCGGAGCGAAATTCCTTGCAAATGATTAATAGCTTAGCCAGAAGCACTAAGAATTTACAAACAGTTGAAAAGTTCTTACAATCAGCAACTTATGATTAAAATCAGAAAAAAACAGTTGAAATTTTTTGGGAACATGACGAAGAAGAAGGCCTTGAAAAAATTTATAGGGTCTTCCAGCAGCCACCCTCTTGACCCAGAAAAGCATTACCTCCTTAAGGCAATCGATTTAGACCTACCTGTTGAGTTTTTGCTCTGTGGGATGATGGATGCAAAAAGTTGCCTTTACTAGAAATCACTCCAAAACACCTTCGTAATCATCATAAGATTCATCCAACACTTTCCGAATCCACTGCACTGTCCTCATATTTGCACACAAATTGGTATTAAACTCACAACTCTTTGGGTCAAATCACTGGATCCAACAAATGCTTTTGTCATATGTACTGACACATGGCCCGGTGGATAAAAAAAGTTGTGATTTCAATTTCTGGTGACAGTAGTGAGGAGCAAAACACTTAGTGAGTTGAGTTAAATAGAGATAACTAAGACATTTGGGATTGGCATGACTACTGGAACGAGAACAATCTATCCAAGTGATTAAAATAAATGGTTCAATTCAAAATTCCAGTTACCCAAAGAACATCTGAGCGTACAGGCTGAGGACAACATTCAGAACAATGTAAATAATTTAATTTTAACTAACAAAATAAAAAAAGGATTCATACAATTCAGAATATATTTCGTTTTTAAGTAACCCACAGTTGAAAAGCAACAATAAACAAATATGTGTTTAATAACCCGCAGGTCAAAAGCACAAAACAAATCAATCATTAAACAGAGAGAAAGAATTGTTCTTGTATCAAGTTAAAATTTCCATTCTCTTATTTCCTTGATTCGTGTCCTTTCTCTTATCTATCGATGTCAGTGAATATCAAATAGCTTTTTAAGAAATTGTTACATGACATTCGTCTAAGGGCAAAGCAAACATTGTGAATTTTTGCTTCCGTGAAAGTGGGGCACCTCCTCAACGTTTGTTGAGAGAAACCAATTCAAAGTAGTAAATATTTTTTGTATCAGTTTTATTTGTTTTCCTTCTGTATTGAGAAGAGAAGACATTGTTTTAAAAATTGTGCTTCGTTTGTTGAGTCTCGATAGACTTGGCAGCGGTTGAGGACGAAAAATGCATTTACTTTTTCATATTCAAGCAGAGGCTTCAATTAATTATGTCTTTGTAGGAAAGCCGGAATAATGCATTCACAATTTCACGTACACATCGATTGTGAAAAAAAAGGTGTGTTTTTTTTCTTTCGCTTGATTCAGCTTCTTCAGTTGTTATTTAAACAGTAGCAAAATGAAATGAAACGCAATAAAGCGTATTCGACCTGTCGAGATTTGAGAAGATGTAAGAGTATGGGAGGGCGAAGAGGGAAAGAAGGGTAACGAAGAAGAAGAAGAAGAAGAAGAAGAAGAAGAAGAAGAAGAAAAAGAAGAAGCGAAATAATAATAAAAACAAGAAAATGAATGAGAAGAAGGAGGAAAAGAAGAAGACAAAAATTAAGAAAAAGAAGAAGAAGAAGAAGTTGTGGAATAATAATAAAAAGACAAAAACGAATGAGAAGGGGGAGGGTAGAAAGAGATGAAAAAAAATAAGAAGAAAAGGAGATAAAGTAAAATGAAGAGGTGAAGAAGAAGAATGAGGAGAAGACGAACAAAATTGAGAAGAAGAAAAAGAAAAGAAGAAGAAACAACGCAAAATGAGGAAGTGAAGAAGATTAATTTCATTTCATTTGTCGACAGATTTGAGAAGATGAAAAATAATGGGAGGGTGAAGAGGGTAGAGAAAGGGAAAGAAGAAGAAGAAGAAGAAGAAGAAGAAGAAGAAGAAGAAGAAGAAGAAGAAGAAGATATGGAATAATAATAAAAACAAGAAAATGAATGAGAAGAAGGAGGAGAAAAAGAAGACAAAAATTAAGAAGAAGAAGAAGAAGATGAGACGAAGCAAAATAAGAAGGTGAAGAAGAAGAATGAGGAGAAGGGAACGAAAAAGATTGGGAAGAAGAAGAAGAAATAGAAGAAAGTATAGAAATTAATAAAAATAATAAAAAGAAGTAAAAGAAAAAGAGATTAAGCGAAATGAGGAAGTGAAAAAGAAGAAGGGAGAGAAGAAGAAGAAAAATAAAAAGGGTAAGAGGAGATGAGAAGAAAAGAAGGGAGAAGGAGGTGAAGGAAAAGGAAGAGGAGGTAAGAAAAAAGAAGTTGGAGGAGACTAACATGAAGCAGGGGAAGACGAAGAAATAGGAGACGAGGAAAAATAAGGAAGAAATAGAAAATAAAGAAGAAGAAGAAGAAGAAGAGTAGAACAGCAAGAAACAAAAAAAAAGGAAGGAAAATGAGAAATAGAGGACGATGAAAAGGAGGATGAAGAGAAGAAGAAGAAGTAGAAGAATATATAACGAATTAACGAAGAAAGAAATGAAAGAAGTATGGAAAGAGAGAAAAACGCAAAAACATTATGAGAGCAAAAAGAGAAAAAGAAAAATAGAAAAAAAACGAATTGGAGAAACATTAACTAAAGAGAAGTGATATTTATATGAAATAATAGAAAAGAATTACCAAAAAGATAACGAAAAGATTCAACATTGTAAACAATGCAAAAAAAAAATGGAAGGTGAGAAAGCAAATTAACAATATCAAAATACAGAATAAAATCATTGACTTGATTTGTGTATATCGTACTACACTCAAGACTATTGCGCATCAACGAAATTAAAAGAAATTACACAAAATGAGAGAGGAGTAGTAGTAGTCAGAGGAGAGGCATTAAAACAATGAGAGGTAGCAGGAGAGGGACTATTTGCTAAAAGAAATTGGAGAATACTAAGTTAGTCGGGAGTAGGTAGAAATAATAAATTAGTAGGAGATAGTGCAATAAAGCAAGCGGGAGATGAAGAAATAAAAAAAAGGGTGGCAGGTTAAATAAAAGAGGGGGTTTAATGTTACATATAAGAAGAGGAATCGTTTAAATAACTGAGAAAGAGGTCAGTTACATTCGGTTAATTGCCATACGTGATACACGCTTTATGCGATCATGTCTCGAAAGAGACATGACTGACTGGGCAGATTATCCCGCCGTTGGTTGCCATTGCATTCTGCGATAAACTGGTTGCCAGCCAAGGCTATAGAATCTAATCTGTCCTATTATTTAACCTATAACTGGAGGGAAGAGATGGATGAATCCTTTTCTCAAAGGTATTTGTGAGTAACTGAATGCAATGAATTCAAATTCGGTTCCTCGATTTCTTGTTCCGAGTCGATATTCACTGTAACACAACGCACGTCCCTAAACAGAAAGATGTAGGGAAGGGAAAAGATTAAATATGGCTGAAGAGAAAAATTACAGTAAGTTAGTAGAAATAAGAAATAAATAATGAATCAATAAGGGAAGAGAAAGAATATGCCAGGGAAACTATTAAATAATACATGAGCAGGTAATTAATAAAAAAATGGAAAAAATAAATATTAAAATGGGGAGGGCAAATTAGATAAAGAAACTGAGGAGGAAAACATTTTAATTAGGATATCAATTTTTAAATAAGGGAGGCGAGGACAATTAAAAATCGTTAGAAAACGACGATACAGTCCTGGAGAGTAAGATAAAATGAGAGAGGAGAAAAGAGTGAATGAGTGAGAAAAAATTAATAAGAGGTGGAGTAAAATGGAAAGAAAAAGCTATGTATTAGGTAAATGTTCGTTTTAAGTGCCGACGACTTTCCCCCTTCCAAATTTATCCAAAATGGCATTATTTCTGTACAAATGTATATGCTTAACTCAAATCAACAATTAGTTATTGAAAAAACTTACGTTTTTTGCTTTGAAAGTCCATAAAAAACGAAAATATATCTCGCACTTTTTCTCTCCCGTAACTCTCACGAAGTCATGTAATTAACTGCAGAATGACGTTCTACGTAGGCAGCAATTTTCTTTTGAATTTTGGTCGATTTTCTTACTTTATTGAAACTTCCGGGGATGTACTTCCTGTTATGAGAGTTATAAGCGTAGAAATATAACAGCGCATTACTTTTATTACCGGAAGTACATCGCCGGAAGTATCAGTAAATGAAAAAAAATCCACCATATCGTTCACATGCATAGTGCGTCATTCTGCAGTTAATTACATGACTTCGTGAGTGTTACGGTCGAGAAAAGCGCATGATATAGTTCGATGTTTTTATGGAAATTTAGATAAAAAAGGTAAGTTTCTTCAATAAATAACAGTTGATTTGTGTTCAGCATATACATTTGCACAGAGATAATGCTATTTTGGATAAATTTGAATGGGAAAAGCGTGGGGACTTACAACGAAAATTTAAAATGTATTACATAAGAGAGGGTGAGTAAAATAAAGTAATGGGAGGTGAAAAATGAATGAATAAGACGGCGAAAATAATAAATAATCGAGAGGTTGGGAATAAATACAAAGAGAAAAAGTCAAACGTTAACTTGGCAATGGTAGATAAGAATAAATAAAGGATGAGACCATAGATTTGACGACGTGGGAGAAAATATTATATAATAAATTTTTTTTTTTTTAATTAGGCAAAAAAAGGAAAACATTAAAAGAGGGATGGGAGATAGGAAAAATTAAGGGAACAGAAAATGCCCAAATAAGAGGGAGAAATTTTTAAATAATAAGCGGAATATGTTTTAAAAAGGCAGAAGAAAGCCAAACATTAAATGACGAAAGATGAGTTCAATGAAATAAGGTAGTAGGGCGAAAATTATACAAGAGGGAGAAATCATTAAATACTAGAATGTAGGTGAATTATAAATAGAAAAATGTAAATCAACATGAAATAAAGGAGGGTAAGCTGTAGATATAGGCTCAAAAGGAGAAATTAGGTAGCCGAATTCGAATTCCAGTTGAATTCCTTGCATTTACTTACGCGCAAGCCCTCTTGCGAAAGGTATTAATCCGTCCCTTCCTTCCAGTTATTGGTTAAATAACAGGACATACTGTGTTCTATGGCCTCAGCTGCCAACCAGTCTACCGCAGAAAATAATGGCAACCTACTGCGGGTTAACCTTCTGTCCAGTCTGTCATGCTTTCTTTCGAGAGATGATCGTCCAGGCGTGTATCACTGACTGACTGAAGTAAAATGAAATAATGAAGAAGAACTGAAGTTGTATAAAAGGAAACAATTATTAAATTGTGAAAAGGAGAATAATAGCAGACCTAACTATAAAACAACAACTTTTAGGCAAAATTCGTCAACATATTCTTCTTCTAGGCTTTTTTGTCGAACGATTTGTCTTTGGCCTCAAAATACTTTCCCCTGGAGCATTCTTTTGTGGTCTGCAAACAGCCAGTAGTCGCTGGGTGCCAGATCTGAAGAATAGGGTGGATACGATAGCAAATAGAAATGCTATTCTTCATTGCGATCGACTTGTGACACGGTGCGTTGCATCATAGTACTGTTTTTCTTTGGTATCTGTGGTAGTGTTTTTCCTCCATCAAAGGCAACAATAATGCTATATAATATTTGCTATTGCTGGTTCTTCCTTTCTCAAGGTAATCGATTAACAAAATACATTGTGCATCCCAAAATACGGAGGCCAAAACCTTGACCACTGATAATTACCTCGTTGGTCGCTTTGGACGGCTTTCACCTGCTGCTGTTCAATCAGCTGATTGCCGATTTGACTCTGGAGTAAAATGGTGGACCCATTTTTCATCTATTATTACATATTTATGCAAAAATTTCTTCTTCTTGCGTTGAAATAGTTGCAAACAACACTCTGAATTGTCGACGCGTTGTTGTTTTTGATCGACTGACCATACGCAGCAACCATTTTGAACACAGCTTTCTCATTTACAAATGTTCATGAAAAATGGTGAATACACTACCTTTTGATATGCTCAACTCCATCTCACACAACTTCAATTTACCATCGGCCAAAACCAGTTTTTTTTTTTTTTTTGTGAGTGTTTTCCAAGACAATTGCTGATTTTATGCGACTTAATTGTTCAGCATCTGTACGACCGCGTTTAATGTCAGTATACCAATTTTTACCCGTTGTTTCCGACGGAGCAGCGTCAGAATAAAACTTTGTTTTGCTTTAACATTATTTTTTCCAGTTAGAAAGCAGTGCTTTATCAACGCACGGAATACAGATTTTTCTACTGTTTTGAAAATTTGCGACAGTAGCTTCACTTAAATAACTGTAATTTGTAAACGAATTTGAACGTTCGTACTTTATAAAAATATATGGATATTTTTAATTGAACCATCTATATGTGAGGCCCAGGACTTATTGAGCTATGTATTAAAAGGAGGAAAAGTAAAAAAAAAAAATAAATAATCTGAGTTCAGTAACTTGAAATAATAGAAGGGAAGTTAAACATAATAAGAAAGCAATTGAGGAATAACATAGTGATGGAGAATTAAATAGGAAGGTGAAAACACGCATGAAATGAGAGAGGACATGTAGCATTAACGTTGGCGGGATAAAGTTGGTATTTTAGGATATGAAATATTAAAAGCTTCGCGAGGAAAACTATTTTTAAGGGACAGAAACAAAGGTAACAAAAACACCGGATGGGGATAGTTTGTAAAGGGTTCCCGTGATGCTTGGTGAATTGGCTCTGTACCAAACACGTCCAAAGTCCCCACAATTTAAATTTCAGAAGGTCAAACGTTGGTTGTTGAAATGTGAAAGGATAAAAAATTTTGTGTGTATATTAAAGCAACGATTTATTTACAGAATAGCAAAAGTGTAAGAAGGAAAATATAAGTGAAATTTTGTTATCTGAACACTATAATATAATTGCAAAAAGAAAAATGTTCATCGAGAAAATGCATGCAGTTTTGTAGTTAAAATTGTTTATAGGAATAGCGTAGGTATTTGAAATATTCTCAAAAGTTTAAAGTTCATAGTTGTGTGGTAGAGAAATGTAAAGGTTTTGTTCCTTCCTCTTTTTACTAGGTCGCGACAGGTTGAGAGAAAAAGAAGGCAAAACAAATAAAGAAGTCGTACATAACATGTACATTTTGTTGTTGCTAGTCCTCTTTAGCGGCGTGGTGTGAAAATGAAGAAAAACACGTCGGAAGAAGAGCGCGAATGAAACTGTGGCGTGCCCTACGTCCGAATTGGCCTGGAGTGAAAAAGAAGAAAAGAAAATTGGAAGCAGATTTCGCGTGAAACCCTGACGTGCCCTGCGTCCGGGTTAATTTCTTGAATTTTCTTTCGTTACATTGCCACGAGATCGTCAGCTAACCATCTCCACTGACTTTGATGTGGAGTGACGTGGTTTAAATAGTCAAGCTTCTCATGATGCTAGCTCAAGTGCAGTTTTTTCACTTAGGTGTGAAAATACGTCACATATAATAATGTGCTGTTTTTAATCCAATCAGCATTAAAAATTAGCTTTTCACACTGACTTGTTAATTTTCCTTCCTCTACCACATATGGGTTAAATAATATTTTTTATCACAAAATCATCATTATCTTTGAATTTTTTTTACAATACTAACATAAGTTAATCGATCTATATAAACGTAGACATGCAGAGAGATTCACCAATGACAGCACGCCCATATATCGCATTCGCCATCGAAAGACGGTTAAATACTTACACTGCCGGCCATAATTATAAGGCAACCCCAGTTTTAAAAAAAGATGATGTATTTCATACTATTTTTATTATTTATTGCCAAGTGGATAATTCTAAATTAAAATAGAACGTTTCTTTTGTTATTATTACTTTGCAAAATTTTACCAAACAGCCTTTGCTTCAGCCAGCCAATAAGAAGAATAGGCTAGGATGAGGAAGAGACGACAAAAACTGGATACCAGAACATTTCATTTGATGCACGTATTATTGTACAGTATTACCAAAGAACAATTCTAATTTTATTTAGAATTATCTACATGGCGATAAATACTAAAACAATAGTATGAAATACATAATCTTTTTAAAACAGGGGTGGCCTAATAATTATGGCTGGTGGTATATATCCCCACATAATACCTATGTAAATATACGCACAAGTATATCAGCATATCACATTGGAACACCGAAGTTTTTTGTTTTTTCCAATAAGGTTCACCCTTTACATATAAGGCTGGGGGATACTCAAGGTTGGGGGTTATGTTAAAAGGTCATTTGTGCGTATATGTTGGGAAGATAACGGTTAATCTTGGTTTTGAACAAGACTGTAGTGACAGGGGAAAACATCCTTTTTCTGAGTCGGTTTCACGGGCCAATGGTTCAGGGAAAGTAAGTTCGTGTGGAACTTAATTCTCACCTATGGGATACGGAGGGAATGTAGGCGGTTTGTCAATAAGTAACATGGCAGGTCCTTGCCGTGAAGTACTTTCCGTAAAAGTAGCATTATAGCAGCGCGAGGCTTGCCATATCCTGTCTGTAGTAAAATGGTTGGACGGTGGAAAATAATTCGTCGCTGACAATAGGACGGCGACTCTTTTCGACTCTATCAATTGCCGAGATTAAAGTCTGGGTATCTCCAGCCCAACCGTTTGGTAATACTATGTGTTGTAACCTTGGATGTAAGGTACGTGTAATAGACAACAATTGGAATGATAAATCGAAGAACCGTGTTATTATTCCAGTTTTACCCTACCACATATGGGTTAAATAGTAATTTTAATCAAATTATCATTATTATCTCTGAATATTTTTTAAAAAGCAAACTTATATAATAAATGGAACTTTGTCTCTGTGTGTGTCTGTGTGTGTATGTATGTGTGTATATCCGTTACCTATAGACTTCGAAACGGCTGAACTGAATTTCTTGAAAATTTACACAGTTGTATTATAAGCATCTGCGAGTGTTCTTAGCTAGGTTTTGTGTCGAGGTACCCCCGATAAATATCGAAAATCGATAATCGAAAAAATCGATTTTAATCAAATTTGATACACTCATAGACATGACATAAGAAACGATATTCAGAAGTTTCAAGGTTACAGTTCTTACAATAGTGCAGAAAATCGATAATATATATATATAAAAGATGTTTGTGTGTGTGTCTGTTAATCTGTCTGTATGTCCTTTATACAAATCCACAATTTTTACCCGATTCTCACCAAACTTCACACAAATATTCTTTAGGCTGAGTCTGAGCTCCAGGACCATGGATTAGTTTTAAAGCTTCCATTACCCTCGAGCAACGCCGGGCTATACTGCTAGTATGCAGATAGATTCATCAATGTCAGCACGCACATATATCGCATTCACTACCGAAAGACGGTTAGATAGGTACACACACATTTATATACACGCACAGCTACGTTCACATCATTAATTCCCAGAGACCTGCTCACGTATAAAGATACGAGGACAATAGAAGTATGCACATACATATTCACAAACCAACTCCCACATAGATATCCATAAACATATAATGATATATACAAGAATACAATCTATTCCTTAGATAAAGATTCATTATACATAAACGATTACATGCACACAGATAACTATACTTTCACCATCACACTTAAATATATATATACACGCACAGAAACCCGTGCAGATATACAGAGTGCCTGGAAAAGTTAAGTAGGTTGAAAACTGTGAAAATTTAATTAACAGCTATTCTGGACACGAGATTAGTTTAGAACTTTTGGCATGACCGTGTATATATGCTTTTTATAAAACTGTTTTAAAAGGATTCACATATTTAATTGTTGTTACAAGGTCAAGATTTCCCTAAACCATTACGGTTGCTGACGCACTACAATAGTGGCATTTCTATGACAAGTCCATCTATCTTCGGGTTGTTTTGAATTTAGGTTTTGTCTCCTAGAATGGTTATCATCTCAAGAAAACAGAGTAAACTTTCCTCTTTAGCACATTAGTGTCTATGGTATTTTAGGACCAGAAAGGTAATTTCACTAATTCCTGCAGTTTTCAGATATATCTTTGGTTAGTCATAAAGAATGAAGTGTCTTTCAAATATATCACCTATTTTCTGACTTATATTGGCAAGACTGATATCTCAGTTTTCAGTATAGAGTGAAAATCTTGATGATGAGGACACATTCAGGTTCATCTATCATTTGAGAAAAATCTTTTTTGGTAAGTCGTACTTATATCGAACTCATATTTGTATATAGTATATATGAATGCTCTGTCATATAGCGCCAAGATAATGAATGAAAGTAATTTTGTTCAAATATATTATACTCTATAAGTCTGATTCTAAAATAGGGACCAAACTGAAAATTTACTTTTTTTTACAATAATTCAATGAAAAATGTTTTTATATATTTAGTATTAAATAAATTCATACAAATTCAAGATTTTTGGTAAAAGGTTGGGCAGTAATGGTTTAAGCATTAATTATTAACAAAGAGATGAATTCATACTTTACTATTCCTTGGAGAAATAGAATATAAATTCCAACAAATTCCGTCGCTTTCTCTGTCCGAATCGCTAACCATTGCACTACGTGAATATTCATTGAAAGTGTGAGGCAAAAAGAAAAAAATAAACTGATGATGAGGCTGTTATCATTTCACTCAAGCCTATCGCATTCATGAACCAACTTATATTGATACGATCTACTGACTGATTTGTTTGTTTAACGGCATATCAACATTATGGGGATCATTTAATGCTGAAATATTATTTTCTTGGGAGTTTTGAAGTAATAAAAATATGTTAGATATGTTAGATATATGTTAGATGTTATTCTGTTTACATAGTAGGTAATTAGTTGGTTTATTTTTTAAGCGACATATCAATACCTTTATTTAATACCGAAATCTAAGTATTTGAATTCAATTATATACCTTCAACTAAATCCATTTTGAATTCAATTGTATGCCTTCAACAACAAATAAAATGTACTACTGATCATTTGTCTATAATATTTGGTGTTGATAATTTTGCTATATAAGTAAACAAATAGCTCAAGGGAGAAAATATGGATTCATAATGTCCCAAGTACTGTATTTACGCGTGAGTAAATGCAACTGGAATTCGAACTATGCTCTCCGATTTCTCATATTGAGCTGATATCCATTAGACCACAACGCACGTTTATATTAGAACTAATTAGGACGACATACATGTTTTCTCGATCGTGTTGTAATTTTTAAGAAGCTTGTTTCGATAGAATTGGAGTAGATAGATCTATCTATCGCCCGGTTCACACTCCACCCATGTCTATTGAACAGGTTAAGAGGCTCATCCCTTGTTCCCTGTTTAGGATGTGGTTTCTGGCTTTAGCTTTTCCAATCTATTACGTAGCCCCCTGCACATCAGTGGCGTTACCGCCTTGCTCGGTGTGATACGATTAAAAAAAAAAGAACAGTTACCAATCACTGCGTAGTGAGTTCAGTCCTCACTGAGTACCATACTCTTTCGTCCCTGTGCCAAATGTAAGCTACGCTTAAGTAGTGATTTTAATCCTCACTGAGTGCACTATACTTTCGGCTATGTGCCAGATCTAAGCTGCGCTTAGAATATCGCCATACAGACTTTGAAGTATGGTGATTGTAATAATAATGGTAACTTCCTCTAAGGTATTATTTTAAATATTCATTAGCGTCACATTTTAAATGACATTTTTATTCCACCCCCACCGACAAATTGTATATATAGGAATTAGTCAGGTCTACCTAGAAATTTTCCTTTATTATTGTAGCTTTAATAAAAAATATTAAGCAGGAATATGCTCTTTTGATGCAAGCAAGCCTGTGCCATTGTTTGGATCAGGAATTGTGGCTAGCTGTTTAAGATATGAGAGATTGAAGATCACATTTCGCCTATCCCTACCATGTCTTTGTGCCAAATTTTTCAATTTTTCAAAATAAGTATCGCGTTCCTCTGTGTTATTAGTATAAATATTCATTCGGCCACATTTTAAATGCTTTTTTGTTGTTATGTTTGGGTCAGTGATTGTGGCTAGCTAAGTTTACATATAAGATAGATGTATACCAGCTTTCCGATTCCTAAATCTTTTGACACAGCTATAAATATTTTCACGGAATCTTTTCTGACCGGCATTCGTCGTGAAATTTTCAGTTTTAAATGTTATTTTTATTCTCCAAACGCACATACTTATTGTTGATATACGTATAATACGAATATACGAACAACTTAATAGAGATTTTGAAGTATTATTGTGACTGTTGTAATAATTGTAACGAAAAATGTGGTATTTTGGTGCAAGGAATTCTGTGGTATGTTTAACACATTAACAGTGATCAGCTAAGTTTATGATAGACAGATTAAAGACAAATTTACTTCTATAAACTCTTTTGGCCTTGTGCCACCTTTTTCTATTATTCGAAATAAATATTGCTCTCCATCTTGCTATATTGACGGCATGAATTTATGGATACTACTTGATTGGCAAGTAGGTCCCAAAGTTTGACTGTTGAAATAGATGGAATAGCTTGTTTTTAATTTCTTACTAGGGAAACTCTCTCCTGCTTCTTTGTTTTCCTGCCACATACGATGTTGAAAAAAATTAAATGCAACGTCAGTCGATCGCTTCTGCATCTCGAATCTTGTTTGCTTATTGTAATTCCTTCTCGTTAGCGTTTATTTATTTATTTCGCTCTCAGTAATTCCTTGCGTCTTGGTGGTATTAACGCTTTGTTTTAGGGTGAAATGGTTTTAAAAATGTATATTACTATTACATTTATGGGAAACTCAAAAATAAAAGGTGGGTTTTCAAGTATCTGTTGTTTCATTCGGATGCATTTTAAATCTTGCCTTCACCCGTCCCAATTCACAAATTGTCAATGCGTTATTTGGCATCAAAAGACGTTAATGAGAGGACAGAAGGAAATGACGTGTCACAGAAGTCTTGTGGAAATGAATGCGTTCCTCGGAATGGATGATTCTATTATAAACTGATAAAAGGCGTTTAATAGGATTTGCTTAAGACTGCGTGTGAAAAAAATTGTTAATTCCGTTTACATGGCTTCGTGTATTTCCATGGAAGCCTTTGATAGAATTCTTGGATTTTACATAAAATTCATGAAATTATAGATAGACTAAATTGTTTTGTCAACCGCATTGTTGGATATGTAGGTGACATTATTGGACTTTTAGGATGGTTTCCTCTATTACAATGTTTCTCAAACATTTTAAGCAACGGCACACCTAGGAGTAAATGAAAATATCACGCCACAATTAATAAAATTTTATAGCTTATACACTTACGTGTTAAACCATAATTCTTTTAAAATAAACACATATATTTGAATTTTAATTATTTCTTTAATTCATAGAGAATCCTGTGTCTCATATTATTTTCACGATTTTTTCAGTGTTTGGCCTAATGTGCAATAAGCAGACACTCATTTCTTCTTCCGTTTACCATAGACATTCTCGCTTCTAATTTTTGATGTTATTTAGGATTAACGAACCTAACACCCATGAGTAAGGCATAGAAAATTGCAATAACACTGACAAAGTCATTTTAACTTATGTGGGATAATCTTTTTGTAGAGAAATAAAAAAATATGACAATCGGTAGCGTCGAATGTTTTATTTCGAGGCATCGATTACTAGAAATGGTGGCCAATTCGTTTTTCTTAGAAAACTGAATTCCAAGATTACAAGGAATACTTATGTAAGCATTTGGAATCCCATAATACTTTCGAGACACATGAGCATCTCTACATGGTGCTAGCACATTTACAACGTAATAGTGAGTTCAATTCTCACTGCATGCTACAAGCATTCGGCCTTGTGCTACAGCTACGATTAGAAATTATTTGGCCATACCGACGTGGAGTAATGGTTAGCAAGCTTGTCTTGCTAACACAGGTACGACTTAATAGTGAGTTCAGTTCTCACTGGATGCTACAAACTTTCGGGCTTGTGCCACAGCTTCAATTAGAAAGTATTTGGGCACACCGACGTGGTGTAATGGTTAGCAAACTTCTCTTGCTAACACAGGTTCGACTTAATAGTGAGTTCAATTCTCACTGGATGCTACAAACTTTCGGGCTTGTGCCACAGCTTCAATTAGAAAATTAGAGTTAAAATTCGGCACACCAACGTGATGTGTGTCGGCGCCACTAATTTATGTTAGTAAGACTGCATATGTAAATTGGTGTGTTTTTTATTTACTCTTCTGTTTACTTGTGCTTGTCAAATTTATTTGTAATTTTGTATTTGCATGTGATAGGGTTTGTCTTTTTGTGTGCATACGTATGTACATTTATGTGTGATATAGGTTACGTTTGTATCTGTGTTATTATGTTTTTGAGTTTCTGTGTGTATACGTTTACGTGCTTTTCTTTGGGTATATATCAAAAGTAAATATACATATTCAACAAAAACAGAAGCTATCATTAAACTATTAGGAAATACTTAATACGAAATGCAGAATAATAATAATGATATTTAATATGATTAAAATTCAATTTCACTATTTGTCAGTCCTAGGGGAAGGGCGCATTTTAATAAAAGAAAAAAGACAAGAAGATGTATTGTTTGACACTGTTAAATTATATATCTTTACAGTGCTTGACCAAGTTACAGATATATGGCTGTTACCGGTTTATGGAACTTTACAGAAAGAACCATCAAAGCTAATCCTCTAGACCACAAAATGTGTTTTTCCTAGACATGGCAATACTCGCAGAGTGTAATGTCGGTCTGAATATTGTTAAACCTATTATAATAAAAGAATCGTCAAGTAAAATTCTGAAATATGTGGCACATGAAAATATCAATAATTGTATTTGTGGTTAAAGCCTTCTGTTAGATTTCAACAACTTCTGATTGGCACATCAAAATGATCCCTGGAATCCGATGCCTTAAAGAATCAAGTACAGCTACATATTACGAAGGGTTTAAACATATTACGAAGAGTTTTAACATATTACGAAGGGTTTAAGAATATTACGAAGGGTTTTATCAATGTAAAATGAGTGAGATCTTAGGTTAAAAATATTTACTGAAAATGTCATTCTGCCTTTCCTGATCTTAGGTCTCTGAGTATATAATACGAGATAATGATAATAGCTTTGTTTTTGTACAAATGTGATGAGTAAAAAATGTTGCGTATTTTTTTCTGATATTAAGTCCCTGGTTGGGACGCGAAACGAAAGGAGTATATAACAGAAATCTAAGTAAATAATAATAATAATAATAATAATAATAATAATAATAATAATAATAATAATAGTAATAACCTCCGAACTATTAAGCTCTACAATGCAGCACTCAAATTAATTTAGGATGAAGAAGACACTCATACAAATCTCAATGAAGCAATATATGCATCAGCAATAGCAGCAACAAAAAATTTGAACATCAAATTAAAAACAAGGCAGTCTCGCAGACATGAATATCCACCTTGGAAAAGAAAAATTGAAAAAGAAGTCGAACAACTTAGAGGTGAACTATCAGTACTGGATGAACTGAGTAGAGGAATAAATGTAAGAACTAGAAAAAGCAGAAGAGTCGAAAGAAAATACAACATTAGAAATGAAAATGAAGTCCTATCAACTAAGGAAAAAATAAAACAAACAATACAACTGAAGGCTCAAAGAATGAGACGCTATGAGAAAAGATCAAGATTCTACAGACAAAACAAGATTTTTCAAACCGATGCAAAGAAATTTTACAGGGAAATAGGTAAAAAAGAATTGAAGTGACAGTCCCTCCCAGAATGGAAGAAGTTACACAGTTCTGGGAAAAGATATGGGCTTGCCCTAAAGAACAACAAAGAAGTAGATTGGATTGCACAAGAGATAGAACGAATAAAAAATAAACCATAACATACATAGGCTGGAATTACAGAAGAGGATGTTAAATTTGCACTAAAAATAGCACACAATTGGAAATTCCCAGGTATAGATAAAATTCCTAACTTTTGGCTATATTATTTAAATACAGTACATAAAAAACTAGCCAAAGAACTTCAAGAAATGGTTGACGATCCCACTAAAATTCCTGCATGGATGACCAAAGGAATTACATTTCTTCTACCCAAAAATGGTGACACAAACAACCCGAAAAACTACAGACCAATTACATGCCTACCGACAACTTATAAACTATTAACATCTATTTTAACAAAACAGACATATTTATTCTTAGAAAAAAATGACATGTTACCGCTTGAACAAAAAGGGTGCAAACGTGGCTGTTATGGATGTAAAGACCAATTGCTTATTAAAAAATGATCCTGGAAAACTGCTACAGTACAAAGAAAAATCTTAGTACTGCCTGGATAGATTATCGAAAGGCATTCGATAGTGTACCACATTCCTGGATTTTAAAGACTTTAAATATATACAAGATATTATCCCCCATCATCAATTTAATCAAACAGTGCATGTCTATATGGAAAACAACCCTTTACCTCAATCATATAAATGGAACCTATAAGTCTGAAATAAACATCAAAAGTGGTATATTTCAAGGTGATTCTTTGCCTGCATTACTATTCTGCATATCATTAATAGCACTAACCAGTCAACTTAATAAGACAGAATGTGGTTATAAAATAGGCCAAAAGAAAATAAGTCATCTATTTTACATGAATGACTTAAAGTTATATGCTAAGAATGATAATGAGCTGGAAAGTCTTCTGCAAAGTGTAAAATGCTTCAGCATAGACATTGGAATAAAATTCAATTTGAATAAATGTGCTAAAGCTACAGTTTTATGTGGATGAATACAAGAAACATCCTCAAGTAGCTTAGACCCTTCTGTAACAATAAAAGAATTGAAACCAGAAGAAGCTTATAAATATCTAGGTGTCAATGAGAGTGAAAACATTCACCATAAAAAAATGAAATAAATAGTGCGTAAAGAGTACTATAGAAGGTTACGAATGATATTAAAAACTGAATTGAATTCTCAGAACAGAGTTATGGCCATTAGTAGCCTTGCAATCCCAGTTGTCCAATATAGTTTCAACATCTTAAACTGGACTCTAAACGACATCAGGCAAATGGATTCTAAAACAAGAAAGCTTCTTTCTAAGCATAAGATGCATAATCCAAAGGCTGATGTAGACCGTCTATACATACCCCGTAAAGAAGGTGGAAGGGGTCTTATTCAGCTGGAATTGTCATACAAGACAACAACTATTGGCTTACTAACATACATAGAAACAACAAAGGATTGGATGATACAATTAGTAAGGCAACATGAAGAAAGAAAGAAAAACTATTCAATAACAAAAGAGGGCAGTAAATACAAACAAGATTTATAGTTAGTAGATTCTGTAGAAAAGCAAAACAGAAGCCAAGAACCAACTATTGCGGCAAAAAATATGACAATGAAAGCCAACGATAAAGCTCTTGAACAGATGAAACAACGCTGGCAAGGCAAACCTCTGCATGGCCAATATCCAGAACGTACCAATAAATCCAATGTTGATAAAGTTAATACTCATCGATGGTTACGTGTATCTGGATTAAAGTCTGAGACTGAAGGCTTTATTCTTGCAGCGCAAGACCACAGTCTTTTCACTAGAAACTTTCAGGCAAATATTATACATAATAATATGGATCCAAAATGCAGGTTTTGTGATAAACACCAAGAAACAATAGACCACCTAATCTCAGGCTGTTCTGTGCTTGCCCCAAATGAATATAAAAATCGCCACGATAGCGTGGGGCAATATTTACATTGGACAATATGCAAACACTATGGAAAATCTGTTAACAAACACTGGTATGAACATCACCCAGCACCGGTTACAGAAACAGAAGATGTCACCATTTTATGGGATTACACCATCTACACAGACAGAAAAATTGAAGCAAATAGACAGACATTATTGTTAGAAACCAGAAAGAGAAAACTTGTCTGTTGATTGATATGGTTTGTCCAGCGGATTGTAACAAGGATTTTGATAAACTGACAATGTATAAAGACCTGGAAACTGAAATAAAAAACTGTGGAAATTGAAAACAAGAGTTGTGCCAGTGATAGTAGGTGCATTTGGAATTATATAAAATAGAACAAAACAACACATTGAAAGAATCCCTGGAAACCCCATGTTAAGAGATATACAAAAAGTTGTCTTATTAAGTACAGCCCACACACTAAGGAGAATTTGTCTATGTAACGCTAGGGATGATAGGGAAGACAGAAAAAACATGAAATGGAGCCATAACAACACGCCACGACCTGCCTTAGGTCTTCACGCAGACTTGGTATCTAGTGCGGCCATAGCAGAAATCGTAATATGATGAAAAATAACAATAATATTAATAATAAACAAAATGATTGACGTAACTCTTCCTAGATTATTCAACAGTTCGTTGATTTTATAAAAGAAAAAGTGTAGAAAACACAGTATTTGACAATGTTAAACAATATTTAAAAAGTATTTCTCTCTTCTTCAAACGCTTTTGTAAAGTGTAAAGGTATGCAACATTTAAAATTATCTTTGTGTAAAAGTTGATTGTCTTGTCATGAAAATCGACTGCATTAGTAATAAACACAAATGAAATGCTAGCTTGAAGGCAAACTTAATGCTTAATATGATGATGATCTTTCAGTTCGTGAAATTTTCCGTTAGTTGTTTAGTTAGATAAATAAATAAAAGTTTAGTTTTGTTTAGTTAAATAATAAATAAAATAAAACGTCTTAGTAAAGATTATATGGAATTCTCTTATTATTCTGTTCATTTCCTGAGCCTGGATGTTACTACTTTGCTTTTATAATCATCCATATGCGTTTTAAGGTCGGATCTCAGTAAAGTCTGAACAATTCCTCCGAATATACACCTTTAAGATATTTAGCGAAGTTACAATCACTTGTATTTAAACGATCTGCAAGCTCTTTTGATATCATATTATTGTGTCTGACATCATATCTATGTCCATTGAATCTTTTATATAATTTTCAATTGTGTTATCCACATAAAGAAATGTCATAATTGGCACATTGAGCAGCGTGTATTAAATAGGAATCAATATAATTATCACACTCTGTAGAAATCGTGATGTTTCTCTTTAAATTTGTCATAGAATTAACTTGACTGATATTGTTGTAAAACGCAAAGGGATTTCCTTTTCTATTAGTGTTAGTAGAACGATTCGAAACTCTCCAAAGTTGCTTTGAATGTTTACGCCTACACTTGTTAAAATTATTTTAATGCTTTTATTTATTTTGAAAGAAGTTATAGGCGGGTTGGAAAAAATCTCTTCAAAACGTGAATAATTTTGTGCAATGTGTTTATAACTGTCGTGTAGTATTATCAAAATTACAGTAAAATTTCGATGCCAATTGATGGTTAATAAAATTCTGTCAAATATTTTATTTTGTTTTACGGTGTTTTAACCTGGCACAAAATTAAGGTAATCCACATTTCGTGATCAGTCACGATTCTTGATACGCGTGCTTAATATATTGCTGAATTAAATTATTAGCATGCTAATCTTTTGCCTCTGCGCAAATTAGCACTTTGGGTTGATTTTGCCGTGAGATAAGGATGATCGGAACTCCGGTGTAGGTAAATGTGTGAAATAGGCTTGCAAAATAATTCAGTCATTAGATGATTGTGAACTTTATTTAGTGTCTAAAAATTCAACACTACCTTTGGAAAAACTAGACGTAAATTTTATTTGTGATCAAAAATTATACTTTGTGCAAAAGTCTAAAGTATGTCAAAATTGTAGAAATTTTCACAAACTTTCGTGCTTACATTACTAGATGAAAAAATAATCAAAAATCGATACCAAAATTCTGGTTCATGACAGCGCCGTGATTTTAAAGATTCAAGTATTTTTTCTTCGAAGTTTGTCATAAACACATTCACAAAGTTAGCGGCCAGGTGGACCCCTATTGCGGATTCTTTGATTTGGTAGAAAAACTGTTCTCAAACTTCGTCGTGTTGCTTTCCAAGACGAAACGTATGATTCTACAGAGAACGTTTGAAGAAAAGATTTTTGTTTTTGCTTTTCGCAGAAGCTTTGTTGCATGCCTCAAACCATTCATTTTGATCGATATTAGGATAAAAGACGAGAAAGGCGTGGTGACCAAAAAACAATCGTAAAATTATATTTTCGTTTAAAAAAATTATTTACTTTACAAATAAAATCAAACGGGACACGAATATAAACGAGAAACATTTTGCTAAAAGTAAATAAAAAAATCTAGCCAATCATAGATTTCTGACGGTCAACATTCATATCCGCTAAAAGTTGGACGTAGTAGAGGACATTTATGGATGTGTTTATAAATCTTTTGAAGAATTCTAAATCATTGGCGTTCTTAGCTTCGAACATAATATATTGGACACTTTCATTTATAAAACTATTTCCTTTCATTTCAGAAATTACCTTGTCAAGGTTTTTGATGTAATAAAGGTTTGGATGTATTTTTGTGTCTTCATAAAACTAGATGAAGATATCCCAGCGGGGGAACAGCCGTTTTCTCAATCGACTGATAAAAGCACACACACATGTGTATCACGCGCACAGACACTCACGATTCTTAAACAGCTAAGCTTTTAATATCTAGATTGTCTTTTTTTTTATATAATCGTTTCACCCCGAGCAAGGCATTCCTCTGCCACTATGGCGCAGGTGATTACATAGGAGGGAAAGTGATGAGAAATGATGGTTAGAGATAGGAAATGTCAGAAGGAGGGTGATAGACAAGTAAGGATACCGAGAATGAGGTTTGGGTAGATGGTGAGAGTGTTGGGAGAATAGATGCAAGTTAGTGTGATAGGAGGTGTCTATTGACCTTACATTTAAACTCCTGGAGATTGCAGCTGTCGGGAAAGCAGTTTTTTTTACTTCTTAACAATGTACACATAAATGTATTTTTTTCGTTATTAATTTCGTGTAACAATGTTCATCTTGAGAACTTTCGAAGAAACTTAATTCAACATTTTCAGGAAAGACAAATTTCAACAGGTGAAAGAATTTGACATAGACACTTTTTTTATAATTAATAATACATGAAGGGAGAAAAGTTATTTGCGTGTGCACAGATAGCTGGGAAGAATATAAATATAATAAGCTTTGTAGTTAGAAAATATGTATGTGCATGGATATGTGATGCAACAGGCGACTAGGTTAGAGTCTAGCAGCCGATCGCTAGAGTAATGAAATTTTCCTCCGTGACGATCGAGACACATTGACGTATATCTATTTTTTGAGGAAAGAAAAAGAATTTGACGTGACTTTTTTTTTAGTTCTGGATAGTACCATATAAGGGGATTCTAGGTAGACTAACTGGAAGGTTTCGAAATCACAACTTTTATTACAATGCGTTAATATTTTCCAGAAAACAATTTAGCTGTTTCAGATACATTTGTAATACGAACAATATTTAATAGACTCATGCGAGTTTTGAAAAAAGACACACATTGATTTTAAACAAAAAGAATTAATGCATGTAATAACAAAGAAAATTACATTGATGTGTCGATCGTTTTAAAGAAAAACAAAGTAGAAAAAGAAACTTACCTATTTAAGAATTGTGCGTGTTTGGGCCTGTTATATACATGTGTTTATGTGTAAGAGTTCATTCGTTACTAAAACCGGAGAACCAAACATTCCCCAGCTAGGGCGTCTGCATCTACGAAAGCTTTATCATGAAACAAAAGAAAGAAAGACGAAGATAGAGAACTTGTTTTCTTTTTATAAAACATAATGTAGTGATAAGATTTCGTCGTCAAGGAGTTGGGGCCTGTTTGGGTCAGAAAAAAGACACAGAAAACAAGAATGTAGTTTCAGACAGTATATTAGAATAACAACATATTTACAAGTAAGTATGTTAGTAATCAGCAGATAGAAAATTACATCTAAAACTGTATAGTTATGCTGCGTCACGACTGTCTTTAGACTGACTCTAGACTGTCTCACATCTGCATCATAGCTGCGTCCACGGAAGTCACGCATGTTAGTATTTATTGAAGAGGAAAGAGTACAACCCTATAAATAAGGAATCATGACACTTAAATAAAAACATCTAATGTGCTTTTGGCTAAACCAAGTGTGATAATCCAAAGGGGTTAATAACGATCATATTGACTGAAAAAGTTTGGAGAGCAATTGGCTTGTTTCCATACATCAGTACAAGAATTGCCATAAATGGGCACTGATAGACGTTACGGTAAATTTGAAGGCAGAGAAAGCAAACATTAGGAGGTCCTTTGACTTGCAAATGCAAATCAGGATAACGTAACCAACGGCTGCTTAAGTCTCTGCAAGAAACTTTCATTCGCACAGGATATCCAGATAGCCCCAGTCTTGAAATAGATCCCTTTCCGAGGAAAGTATTGTGTCTCTAAGTCGCGAGTGACTGCCAAAAAAAACTCATCATCAACCGGCCGAAATATCTACAAAATGGAAAGGATAAATAATAATAATAATAATAATAATAATAATAATAATAATAATTATTAATTATTCAATAATAAAAGAAGGCAGTAAATACAAACAAGAATTACAGTTAGTAGATTCTGTAGAAAAGCAAAACAGTAGCCAAGAACCAACTATTGCGGCAAAAAATATGAAAATGAAAGCCAAAGATAAAGCTCTTGAAAAGATGAAACAACGCTGGCAAGACAAACCTCTGCATGGCCAATATCCAGTACGTGCCAATAAATCCAATGTTGACAAAGTTAATACTCATCGATGGTTACGTGCATCTGGATTAAAGTCTGAAACTGAAGGATTTATTCTTGCAGCACAAGACCAAAGTCTTTTCACGAGAAACTTTCAGGCAAATATTATGCATAATAATATGGATCCAAAATGCAGGTTTTGTGATAAACACCAAGAAACAATAGACCACCTAATCTCAGGCTGTTCTGTGCTTGCCCCAAACGAATATAAAAATCGCCACGATAGAGTTGGGCAATATTTACATTGGGCAATGTGCAAACATTATGGAAAAGCTGTAAACAAACACTGGTATGAACATCATCCAGCACCGGTTACAGAAATAGAAGATGTAACCATTCTATGGGATTACACCATCTACACAGACAGAAAAATTGAAGCAAACAGGCCAGACATTATTGTTAAAAACCAGAAGGAGAAAACTTGTCTATTAATTGATATGGCTTGTCCAGCGGATTGTAACATAGCAACCAAGGAATTTGAAAAACTGTCAAAATATAAAGACCTGGAAATTGAAATAGAAAAAAATGTGGAAATTGAAAACAAGAGTTGTGCCAGTGATAGTAGGTGCACTTGGAATGATAAAAAATGGAACAAAACAACACATTGAAAGAATCCCTGGAAACCCCAGCTTAAGAGATATACAAAAAATTGTCTTATTATGTACAGCCCACACACTAAGGAAAACGTTATCTATGTAATGCTGGGGATGATAGGGAAGATAGAAAAACATGAAATGGAGCTATAACAACACGCCACTACCTGCCTTAGGTCTCCCCGCAGACTTGGTTGGTAGTGAGACCAAAGCAGAAATCGAAATATGATGAAAAATGACATAATAATAATGCTGATTATAAAGCAGTTATATTCTTGCTAGACAATGAACTGCGACGTGATGAATTAATTTAGCTCATTTTGCATGATAACTTCTGTAACACAGTCAGTGTTCCTTATGCACACATGTTAAAACGAGTATCGACGGACCCTGGATTCGAACACGGGAAAAGACATTTGGAGAAGTTTCCTGTGTATATATTTTTGTTTTTATTAGGGGAACTAAGAAAGAGAAGAAGAAAGGAATAGGCGTTGGGAGGGACCAGAAAAAGATAAGGATGGGGCGAAACACAAGGTCTTCACCAAGAAAACCAAGAGAAAAAACAGAGACCCGCTCGAAACGCGTTGGAGTTAAGACGCGAAAATCTTTTTCTCCTTTGCTAACAGGCACGTCCAACTCAATGGAACTGGATCATAAAGACTGTATTACCTTTAACAACAAATAAGCATAATAGCGGTAACTAATTTGTAGACATTAAAAGAAGTTGGATTGTATTTTCTTATTAATTCTTTTTCTTTCTGTTCTTGTACAAATAGTTATAATATAATCATTAGTCCACATAAACTAAATTTGAAATTTCTTCATCTCATTCTATTTTGTTTTTAGAAAATGTTTTGATATGGGGAAAGCTGAAAGAAAACAACAATACTAGATACATCAACGGAAATAGGGTCTAGACAGGTGTTTTAAAAATTAGGTTGACACTTTAGTCGTTAAGATTGAAAAACGAAATCATGTATTTCCTCAAAATATAAATTATTTTTCAAATTTAAAGTAAATTTCTATTTAGATTAGTTAAATTGAACGTACACAATTTTTTTTTGTCTTTCCATATGTATAAATACAAACGCATTGTTTCATGTATTTAAATGAAAATCATTTTCACAACTATGATCTAACGTTGCCTGATGATGAGGTAGAAATCTCTAAACATAGATATTTCTGTCTCGCAATTTATTTTGAATAAAAAATAATTTAATTATATATATATATATATATATATATATATATATATATATATATAATACACAACGGTTTTTAATACGGAGTTACTCCTTTTTCTAATATCCATTCTACTTCTTCTCTGTAGCATTTGAGTAACAGACAAAAATTAACAGTTTTAACATAAGACAATGGCTAAAGTATTTCGTCTCTAATTTTATTATCGTTAATCTGCAATGTTTCGAGAGAAGTAAAGTTAAAAACAATGAGAAAGAAGATTAATGTTTTGATGGTTTCATAGGTAAAACATGGCTGTAAAACGGACATGAAGATAAAAATACATTTTCAGAGGTAAAAATTGTACGCAAGACACAGACCAGAGCGAGTATTTGTTTTTATGACATGAAAAGATTGACGGTATCAAAATGGCAAAATAACAGGAGGAGAAAGAGAAAGAAGAAGCAGAAAAGTAAAAGATAACAAAGCTATATACATTGCATTGAAGAAAAATGGATTCTATGCAAGCAGAGACATAAGAAAAAGATTTTACTTGACAAGGCTATGCCACATGTTGGCAAACAGATGATAAACTCTTTGGAAACGTTTAACTGGGATATCCTACCCCACCCGCCGTATTCACCAAACATTATCCCGTTCAAACATTTTCTAGCACCAATTTTTAACACTTATTTTTAACACTAATTTTGCTATAAATACGGCGAACTATCACCCGAGAACTTCAGTCATCAAACTGATGAGTGCGTAGAGCGCCGAAAATTCATTCACAACGTCACTGACGATGGACAATATCGTCAGTGACGTGTTTGTTACTAATTTCTGGAAATAAAACATTACTTGAAAAATTAGCGAGACCTTATTCAAGGTTCTAATAGATGTATGTGAGAGAACAGATAATCTCTCAAGTAATACGTGCTAAATTATTTTTTACTTGTTAATTTCTGTTCAATAAATTTTTATGCATTTAATGACGTGGGTTAACCTTCCGAGAGAACAACATTATAAATTACATTCTTTTATATATTTTAAAATATTGTTAAAAAATGAAGAGGAAAAGCAAAATATGTTCGCATCATTTTATAGACATAGGCATGGCATTAGAACAATAAGTATTGGCAAAGCAAAGACTTTAATAAGATTTTTGATCAGTAAAAAATGCTTTAAAGTTGGTCATGTATTAATTGTAGTACTAGCTCCAACACTTCTGCTATGAAACTCTGCTTCAGAACAACAACTATCCTGTAATTATATCATCAGCTGAAATTAGTTATAATAACGTATATCAGTAATCTGAGAAGTATCTTACCTTATAGCCTAGAGGATAGGGAATTTGGTGAAGTATATTTAAATTAGCTTAATCGTCGTGAGTTCATTCTCTAAGTCAAGCAGCAAAACCCTGTGACACAAGTAGAATGGAAAATATGAGGAATAAATAAAGAAGTGATAATTTGGTATTATATCCAAAGTGAATGACAATAATTTATTATAGCGGTAGTTTGAGTTCGAAATTCCTAGGACACCAAATATGGCGGATATCCGATGAAGTATCGGGGGTCTAATTACTTGTGGATATACTAAACCAAGATAAAAATACAAGTTCGAATAAATCAAAATATTATAAAGATTTACATTGTGCGTGGTTGAGGAAATCCTGAAATAAGCGGGCGTAAAATAGACGCGTCGAATATGAAAATAAAAAAGGTGAGTGCTGGAGGGTGAGAGGGAAATTTAAAAGAGTAAAGCACTTTTAAATTAATGAAAATTACTGAGACAGAAAGTAAAGACAGGAATATGGAATTTGAGAGGAGAACACTGCGAATAATTCAAGAAATAATTTTTTGGGGATTAAAACAGAAGAAAGAAAGAAAGAAAGAAAGAAAGTACAAATGAAAGAAAGAAGAAAGAGAAGAACGGAAAGAAAGATTAAAGGTTTTCATCACCAGAAATCACATAAAAAAGAAAAAACAAACAAGAAACCAGAAATAAAACAATGACTAAATCAGCATATAAATGAATGTGTATGAAGTGAAAAGACAGGTTTGGCTGAAGAAAGAGAAAAATTGGTAAATTTTCGTTGTAAGTCCCGACGCTTTTCCCCTTCAAATCTATCCAAAATAACATTATTTCTGTGCAAATGTATTAGCTGAACTCAAATCAACTGTTAGTTATTGAAGAAACTTACTTTTTTTATCTAAATGTCTATAAAAAACGAACTATATCTTGCACTTTTTCTCTCCCGTAACTCTCCTGAAGCCATGTAATTAACTTCAGAATAACGTACTGCGTATGCAACGAATTTTGGCAGATTTTTGGTCGATTTTTCTTAATTTACTGATACTTCCGGCGATGTACTTCCGGTAATGAAAGTAATGCGCTATTGGATTTCTACGCTTATTACTTTCATAACAGAAAGTACGTCGCCTGAATTTTCAGTAAAGGAAGAAAATCGGCTAAAATTCGACCAAAAATTCTGCCTACGTAGAAGGTCATTCTGCAGTTAAATACATGACTTCGTGAGAGTTACGGGAGAGAAAAAGTGCGAGATATAGTTCGTTTTTTTACGGAATTTCAAAGCAAAAAAGGTAATTTCTTCAATAACTAATTGTTGATTTGAGTTCAGCATATACATTTGCACAGAAATAATGCTATTTGGGATAAATTTGAAGGGGGAAAAGCTATCGACACCTAAAACGAACATTTACCGAAAAATAATAATAAAGACGTATGTATTAAAACAGAGAAAAAAGAAATCAAAGAAAGAAAGAAATATTAAATGAAAATACAAGGAAGATAGTAAGTTTGTAAAAGAAAGAAAGAAAAATAAAGAAAAAGTATAGAAAGAAAGATGTATGCATTATAAAGGAAAAGAGAACAACGATACGTTAGTCTATGGAAGACTGGAAAGACAAAAAGGAAGAAAACAAGGTTATGAAAATAAAGAAGGAACTAAAAGAGAAATAAGGATACATATGCACAAGGAAGGGAAATAAACCAAGTTAAACAAAGAAATAATTTTTAAAGACATACATACAGACAGACAAACAGGCAGACAGTCAGACAGACAGACAGAAATTGGGTATAGGAAAACCGAAAAACGAGGCAAATATGTAAACGAAACGAGTGAGAAAAATAATGGAAATAAAGAAAGATAAACAAATAAAATTAACAGACAGTGTGACGGCTTCTTTGCAAGTTTTTTGCAATGATTTAACTTCTTTAGCAATGCGTATAACTCAGCATTTATTATCCCTGGAATATAAGAAAATTGAGAAACCACGTCAGAGATTAGACGGTAGCTGCTGTTTACGATAAATCTCACAACAAATAACAGAAGAGAAGAAAGGAACTGATAAAATATACAAAAGAAGGACAGAGTCTGCTTGAGACGAACGAAGACATACGCGAAATGAAATGGAAAAACAGGCTAAATAGATGGATGATTACAACGTAATAACAAGATATGTCGCTATCTACATGAGCTGACGAGATCAAAACTGGTTTTCCAATAATTTTGTTTTTCTTTGTTATTTCCTGTTCCGCTATGAAACTTGGTGACAGCCAAGATATTTTCAATGTTTGTACATCATGGCGAAATTTGAAACGAACAGTATAGGCGTAACATTTGTTTACAGAGGATTTAATCCAGAAAAATATCCGAGCAATTTTAATTTCTATATTCTTCTTCTTTTTTATGTGCCATGTCCTTTCAGGACGTAGGCGATCATGGATTTTGACTTATCACCTCTTGTCGCTCTTAATATGTTTGCACTTTGTATATCTCCCAGACACCTCACCGTCATCCATCTGCTAAGGTTCATCAAGTAGATCTCACGCCAGATTTCCCTGTCTCTCCTTTTCTCTATCCGTCCCGTGCACACCAGATTTCCCAAGTGCTCTTTCCTCATTACGTGTTCAAAAACCCTTAGTTGTCTTTTCCTGATGTCAAATATGAGTTTCCTTTTCATTTGCATTTTCTCCAAAACTAATGATGAATCCTAGGAGGACTTCTAACTCTTCCAGAATAGTCACATTGTACAGGTTGAATAGATCCGGTGAGACGACACATACTTGTCTTACACCCGTATCGATTTTCCTTTCTGGACAGAATTCATTTTATTCCCGTATGCAGGCGGTTTGCTGCCAGTAGAGAATTTTGCTAATTCTTATGTCCCGTCAGGAATATGTCGAATTTGTTGAGTTTCTCTATAAAGTCTTTGTGCCATACTTGTCAATAGCCTTCGCCTCATCTATATATAAAAACGCGTGTTGGAAAAAGATGTACAATGTGTCCCAACTACAAATGTACTTATTTGTTATTAATTTGAATATTTATAAACATTTATTTAATATTTAATTTGGGAGTTCATAAACATTAATATTTCTCTATAAAGTCTTTGTGCTATACTTGTCGATAGCCTTCGCCTCATCTATATATAAAAACGCGTGTTGGAAAAAGATGTACAATGTGTCCCAACTACAAATGTACTTATTTGTTATTAATTTGAATATTTATAAACATTTATTTAATATTTAATTTGGGAGTTCATAAACATTAATATTTCTCTATAAAGACTTTGTGCTATACTTGTCGATAGACTTCGCCTCATCTATATATAAAAACGCGTGTTGGAAAAAGATGTACAATGTGTCCCAACTACAAATGTACTTATTTGTTATTAATTTGAATATTTATAAACATTTATTTAATATTTAATTTGGGAGTTCATAAACATTAATATTTCTCTATAAAGACTTTGTGCTATACTTGTCGATAGCCTTCGCCTCATCTATATATAAAAACGCGTGTTGGAAAAAGATGTACAATGTGTCCCAACTACAAATGTACTTATTTGTTATTAATTTGAATATTTATAAACATTTATTTAATATTTAATTTGGGAGTTCATAAACATTAATATTTCTCTATAAAGACTTTGTGCTATACTTGTCGATAGCCTTCGCCTCATCTATATATAAAAACGCGTGTTGGAAAAAGATGTACAATGTGTCCCAACTACAAATGTACTTATTTGTTATTAATTTGAATATTTATAAACATTTATTTAATATTTAATTTGGGAGTTCATAAACATTAATATTTCTCTATAAAGACTTTGTGCTATACTTGTCGATAGCCTTCGCCTCATCTATATATAAAAACGCGTGTTGGAAAAAGATGTACAATGTGTCCCAACTACAAATGTACTTATTTGTTATTAATTTGAATATTTATAAACATTTATTTAATATTTAATTTGGGAGTTCATAAACATTAATATTTCTAACATTTAACCATGAATCTTGTTTGCAATCATAGCATTCTCGAGAGAGAATTTCTTTGATTCCGACAATTTCGAAGCTTCATACCGAGGAGCCAACTTACCATTCACATTGAAGCAAACAATCTTCATTATCTCCGTATTTCTTCGGTGAGAAGTAAGTTCCACTTGATCAACTTCTTCCCGTGAAAAACTGATTTGTGAAGCCGACTTCCAAAATAATTTTTCTCCGTTTAGTATGATCTAAAATTGTCCAAGTCTATGGTTAAACTCATTCGTCTGCATAGAATATGCCTTTTATTCGATAACACGCTACCTCGAGAGGCCCCAGCTAATGGATAAAAATTATGTTGATATTTTATCCGTTAAGATTGCAAAAAAATATATTTCCTCAAAATATAAATTATTTTTTCAAATTAACATGGCTACCAGAAGTAGCATTACACATTGAATGAGAATAATGTACTCCAGCGATCGAAATAAAGCGTTCAGTTCAAAATTCCTAACACCTGAAAAAGGCCGTAGCGTACAACGTCCGAAAGGTCATAAACATAGTAATAAAGTTGGGGAAAATAATGCAAACCATGTAAATAACTATGTTTTTGTTTATTTTTCTCGGAAAAACAACTATGGCTTAAAATAAATTAGGACATGTTTATAATTTAGGAATGGTTTTACTGAATTCAATATAAAACATTAATTTGGAAAAAAACACGAAAAATGGCTTTTAATTGATCTTAACATAACCTGAGATTTGAATATATCGATATTGCTTCTTTAAGTGAAATTAAATAAGTAATTTTAAAGTAAAATTTATAAATCATATTATTCCCTTTTTTTCTAATTATGTCTGTACTATTTTATATGTTTATCGTCTTTCAAAGAAATGTTATACTTCAGATTTAAATTGATTTATATTCCCTTTATTTCTTAGCATGAAATAATCCGGCCTGTTTATTTATTTCGCTTACCACCGCAACGGATATGCGTTGTGGTGCATTGGATATCGGGTCGGAACGAAAAATCGAAGAGCCGAGTTCGAATTCCAGCGGAATTCATTGCATTCACTTACGCGCAAATACCCTTGGGGAAAGGTATTAATCCGTCTATTCATTCCATGTATGGGTTAAATAACAGGACAGATTTGGTTCTACAGCCTTGGTCGGCAACCAGTCTACCACAGAAAGTAATGGCAACCTACTGCTGGATAATCTTCTGCCCAGTCAGTCATGTCTCTTTCTAGACATGATCGCCCAAGCGTGTATCACGTATAGCACTTAACTGACTGACTGACTGATCACCGCTACAATTTCTGAGATATTATTTTAAATTTAATTGCAGTTTTTCAAATTATAATATAGAATACCACACATCTCTAGGCATGTCTAAGAGTCTAGTTTAAAGATGTACATAACATAAAGATAATAACTCAAGAGTAATAGTTTATAAACCTTTAATATTTGGAAGAAATAAAGAGGCGCGTATTGGGAGCTCTTGTGTTGTTGATCAATTAACTTTCTATGTATAATATTACAATCAGATTTATATAGAGATTTTAATTGCTCACAATATCTTTCACAGATAGATTAGTGATTAGGAATCGGTCACTGGAAGAGATTTACTTAATATCTGTTAGATTTAATCATCTCCTGAGCAAATACTAACATAAGCAGAGGTATTTATATTACTTACATTGTTCGGACTATTGTGCTGATCTTTGCTGTCGTATTGATGTTGTTCTGGTGATTTTAGGTGACTGGAACTTTGAACTGAACCATTCATTTCGTTCAATAGCGTGCATTCATTTACGCACAAATAACCTAGAGAAAGGTATTAATCCGTCTTTTCCCTACAGTTATGGGATAAATAGTAGAACAGATTGGGTTCTATAGTCTTGGCTGGCAACCAAATTACGGCAGAAAGAAATGGCAACCTACTGCGGGATAATCTTTAGTTAGTCATGACTTTTTCGATATATGATTGCCCAAGCGTGTATCACGTATGGCACTTAACTGACTGATTGGGTTTCGGATCCGTGCTAGAGTCTTCATCAACTCTTCTCAAAATATGGATGGATAGATTCACCAATTACCTGCCCACATACGTTTTTTTTACATAAGTAGAGGTATTTACATTATTTACATTGTTCGGATTGTTGACCTCATCTTTGCTCACGTATTAATGTAGTTTTGGCGGTTTTACGCTTCGGCCTTCTTCAGGTGATTAGAATTTTGAAACATTCATTTCGTTCAATAGCGTACATTCACTTACGCACAAATAACCTAAGGAAAGGTATTAATCCGTCTTTTCCCTACAGTTATGGGATAAATAGTAGAACAGATTGGGTTCTATAGTCTTGGCTGGCAACCAAATTACGGCAGAAAGAAATGGCAACCTACTGCGGGATAATCTTTAGTTAGTCATGACTTTTTCGATATATGATTTCCCAAGCGTGTATCACGTATGGCACTTAACTGACTGATTGGGTTTCGGATCCGTGCTAGAGTCTTCATCAACTCTTCTCAAAATATGGATGGATAGATTCACCAATTACCTGCCCACATACGTTTTTTTTACATAAGTAGAGGTATTTACATTATTTACATTGTTCGGATTGTTGACCTCATCTTTGCTCACGTATTAATGTAGTTTTGGCGGTTTTACGCTTCGGCCTTCTTCAGGTGATTAGAATTTTGAAACATTCATTTCGTTCAATAGCGTACATTCACTTACGCACAAATAACCTAAGGAAAGGTATTAATCCGTCTTTTCCCTACAGTTATGGGATAAATAGTAGAACAGATTGGGTTCTATAGTCTTGGCTGGCAACCAAATTACGGCAGAAAGAAATGGCAACCTACTGCGTATAATCTTTAGTTAGTCATGACTTTTTCGATATATGATTTCCCAAGCGTGTATCACGTATGGCACTTAACTGACTGATTGGGTTTCGGATCCGTGCTAGAGTCTTCATCAACTCTTCTCAAAATATGGATGGATAGATTCACCAATTACCTGCCCACATACGTTTTTTTTACATAAGTAGAGGTATTTACATTATTTACATTGTTCGGATTGTTGACCTCATCTTTGCTCACGTATTAATGTAGTTTTGGCGGTTTTACGCTTCGGCCTTCTTCAGGTGATTAGAATTTTGAAACATTCATTTCGTTCAATAGCGTACATTCACTTACGCACAAATAACCTAAGGAAAGGTATTAATCCGTCTTTTCCCTACAGCTATGGGTTAAATAGTAGAACAGATTGGGTTCTATAGTCTTGGCTGGCAACCAAATTACGGCAGAAAGAAATGGCAAACTACTTCGGGATAATCTTCTGCCCAGTCCGTCATGTCTCTTTCAAGACATGATCGCCCAAAGCGTGTCTCAAGTATGGAATTTAACTGACTGACTAGTCAGGCAATAAGCCGTCCGTTCGGAATAACTTATTTCTATTTGCTGATTACTAACACTTATTTGCATCTATGTTCTTGTTATACTGAAAAACTATTTTGGATCTACCTTCTGTGTTCTGTGTCTTACTTCCGGCCAAACCGGTCACTACAACTTTGCGGCGAAGTTTCGCTACAATAACCCCACAATAAAAAAAATCATCATATTGCTAGCAGAATGTTTACAGTGGCAGCAGCAAGTAAAAAGGCGCGATCTAGTGACCATGATAATATTAACTATAAGCACACGTGACTAGAAGGCACTGTGGCCCACCTAAAGATATGTTAGGACCAATCTGGGGATAATTTTTAACTTATTTTCCTTACCTTGAATGTTCAGCAAGAAGAAATTGTCGCAGAGAAAGTAAGTTAAAACTCTTCCCTCTAGTTATAGGTTAAATAACAGGACATATTGGATTCTAAATCCTTGGCTGGCAACCAATCTACCGCAGAAAGTAATGGCAACCTACTGCGGGATAATCTTCTGACAGTTAGTCATGATTTTTCGATATATGATTGCCCAAGTATCACGTACGGCACTTAACTGACTGATTGGGTTTCCGATCCGTGCTAGAGTCTTCATCAACTCTTCTCAAAATAGGGATGGATAGATTCACCAATTACCTGCCCACATACGTTCTTTTTACATAAGTAGAGGTATTTACATTATTTACATTGTTCGGATTGTTGACCTCATCTTTGCTCACGTATTAATGTAGTTTTGGCGGTTTTACGCTTCGGCCTTCTTCAGGTGATTAGAATTTTGAAACATTTATTTCGTTCCCTGGCGTACATTGTTCTTGTTCGATTAGTCAAGCCACTTTCCAGTCAGTTATGTCCTCAAGGACACGTGGCTTAGTAAGTAAAAGCGTTGGTTGGATCTACTGACTTGCTCCAAATAGATGTGAGTTTAGTACCTAACTACAGCAGTATTGAACGAAAAACTTAAGTTAAACGTAAATCCATACTAATGGACTGATTTGCTTATTACCCAGTTCATGCTTCTCCTCGATCTTAGTTATATTATCGAGTTGATTAAATTATTAAGAAAAATTAATTAATTAATCGATAAAAAAGCAAAGAAATTGAACATAAAATAGTTTCTAATAAGGACAGATTAGCCCCATATCTCACATTGCTGCAAAACCGAAACATTAACATGGAAACTAGAGTTATGTTCTCCATAGCCTTGTTAGATCGACGATTTGATATGAACAATTTGGAGAATCGTAATTTCCAAGCACTCTTTTCTCATTATGCGCCCTAGAAGATTCGACAGTCGTTTTCAGTCGTTAAGTTTATGTGTGCTTTTGTTTTTCTCTCCTCCTCTTGCTTTCAATCTGTCCTGTGAATATCACATTTTCCAAACCCTATTTTCTCATTAAGTGCACTGGAATTTCAACTGCCTCTTTCTAATGTTAAGTATAAGTGCCCTTTTGTTTTTCTCTCCTCCTTCTGCATTGAATGTGTCTTGCGAATATCACATTTTCCAAGACCTCTTTTCTCATTATGTGTCCTAGAAATTTCAACAGTCATTTTCTAATGTTAAATATAAGTGTCCTTTTGTTTTTCTCTTGTCCTTTTGCCTTCAATCTGTCCTGTGAATATCACATTTTCCAAGACCTATTTTCTCATTATTGCCTAGAGATTTCAACTACCTCTTTCTACTGTTAAATATAAGTGTCCTTTTGTTTTTCTCTCCTCCTCTTGCCTTCAGTCTGCTCTGTGAATATCCCATTTTCCAAGCCCCCTTTTCTCAATATGTGCCCTAGAAATTTCAACTGCTTTTTTCTGCTGTTAAGTATAAGTGTCGTTTTGTTTTTCTCTCGTCCTCTTGCCTTCAGTCTGCTCTGTGAATATCCCATTTTCTACGCCCCCTTTTCTCATTATGCGCACTAGAAATTTCAACTGCCTCTTTCTACTATTAAGTCTAAGTGTCTTTTTGTTTTTCTCTCGTCCTCTTGCCTTCAATCTGTCTTGTGAATATCACATTTTCCAAGCCCTCTTTTCTTATCCTGCGCCATAGAAATTTCAACTGTCACTTAAGTATAAGTGTCCTTTTGTTTTCTCTCGTCATCTTGCCTTCAATCTGCCTTGTGAAAACCCAAAATGGTTAAATTTACCGTTTTTAAAAGTTACACTAAGTTTCTATTGACAACACGTATGTCTTCTATTTTTAATGATTTTTATTCTATGGCTTATGAAACCTGATATTTAAAGCCAGAAAATACTTTTAGATTGAAATATTAGATTCGTGATACATGTCTAACTTATGTAGCTGGTAAGTGAGGGGGGTTATCTTTGCGGTGATATTTAGGCGTGAGTTAATATATCTAATAGCAAATATGAGAATTCACCTCCTTAAATAAAAATTCCAAGTAATTTTCTGCCCAGTCCGTCATGTCTCGAAAGATACATTATCCCCCTGGTCTGATATATCCTAAGACCGGGCGTCATTCATAATTACCAGTGAAAATGATAGAATTTTACGAAGAAATGTATTTTGCCATGGGCGACACAGGTGTCCAGCAGATTTTGTTTTGATGAGCCAGTGGTCAGAGACCGGGATGGTACAGAATTTAGCAGAAATACCAGGTTTCAATGAACGATTTAAGTGACGTCAGCTGTCACAGATAATCCGTTAAGCGGCAGTTTTAGCAGTTCGAGAATCAAAAGGGACAGACCTTCTGATTGGTCCGCCTTATATGTGCGTGTACTCCGAACCGACCAAACCCCTTACTTTACAATACAGCCAAGTCACGGTAGAGATGTAGAACGGAATGAAGTAGAATTGAATATTTGTATATATGAATGAAGTGATACAGTCCGTCATTTTGATTCACCTTTGGGGTCCAGTATATTTCGTCATTTATCAGTGAAGAAAACAACATTCTCTTCTAGCAGTTTCTCGCCGAAGTGCTACGAATATTGTGTATCGACATTTTTGGGAGAAAAACATGGAGGTTTTCATCCATTTTGCTTACGATGAAGAAGCAGAAGTATATACCGAAGAGGGTATATAACAGAAGCGTATATAACGCATGGCACTTAAATGACCAAGTAACCGACTCTTTTATTCTTTGTTATTCTTAGGTTTTCTTTGATGCCCTTCTTCTCTACAATAAAATAGCAGCACTCTATAAGTGTCTGTTAATTCCGGTTACTCTACTGTTTTATTCAAGTCGTTGCCTACACACAGGAACGTGGATATACCAATTCCTCGAAAAAGTCCTCTTTGATAAAGAAGAGATTTGAAGCAATACAGATGTGATTCTACAAAAGGATGGCAAGAACTTATGAGAAAGGACAAAGTTCTAGAGAAAATGGAAACAAAAAGGACACTTATAATTAACTAGCAGTATAGCCCGGTGTTGCTCGGGTGTAATTAAAGCTTTAAAACTAATCCATGATCCTGGAGCTCAAACTCAGCCTAAATAATATTTGTGCAAATTTTGGTGAGAATCGGACAAAAATTGTAGATTTGTATAAAGGACACCCATAAAAGACAGATAAACAGACAAACACACAAATATCTTGCCTTATATATATATATATATATATATATATATATATATATATATATATATTATCGACTTTCTGCACTATTGTAAGAAACGCAACCTTGAAACTTCTGAATATCGTTTCTTATGTCTTTGTCTATGAGTGCATCAAATTTGATTAAAATCGGACCACTCCTTCTATAACGCGATTTTTTCGATTATCGATTTTCGATATTCATCGGAGGTACCTCGACAAAAAACCTAGCTAAGAACGCTCGCAGACGTTTATTGTACATCTGTGTAAATTTTCAAGAAAATCGGTTTAGCCGTTTCGGAGTCTATAGGTAACGGACACACACACAGACACACACACAGAGACACACACAGACAAAGTTCCATTTATAAATAAATTTATATATCAGGAAGAGACAGTTTGAAATTTTTAGGGCACACAATTAGGAAAGAGTGCTTAGAAAATTTGATACTCATATGACAATTGATGGCATGTTAGACTACGAAAAACAACGCATAAACTATTTAATGAGTTTGAGTTAATGGGTGGTACAGTAAGGTTTAGGAATAATAAAATGTTTAGCACTACGAGCGGACAGAAAATTGTGAAGAGCGATGATAGCCAAGATAGTAAAAGGTGCTAATTTCTTGGTCCTCTCCTAAATAAAGGAATTTACATGACTTTTGACTAGACACACTCGAATACCAACAAAACACTCCTTCTTGAAGACGACAATATATACGCAAAAATCGGTCAGTCATTTAACTGCGATAGGTGAAATACGCTTGGGCGATCATGTCTCTTTTGATCCATGACTGACAAGAGAGAAAATTTTTTACTGTAGGTTGCCATGTCAGACTGCCACCCAATACTTAAGAATTTAATCTGTCCTGATATTCAGTCTTTAGTTGTAGGGAGAAGAAATAGATTAATACCTTTCTAAAGGGTTTCTTTGCATAAGTGAATGCAACGAAATCGACTGGAATTCGAACTCCATTCTCTTATTAATAATTTTGCATATATATGTGAAGAAAGAAGAAATTTTTCGTGTTAGCGATCCGGTTGTGCAGACAGAGGCAAGAACATGACACGTCCATTTATGGACCAATCAAACAATAGTATTTAGTAGTTGGAACTCGGAGCCTGTTTTAATGGGTTTCTGAGACGGAATGTAGAAATCTAATTCGAAGCCAAAACTGTATGTGTGCTGCACAGTTTTTGAGTGTTTTCAGTAAGTGCCTGTAAATCAGAGGAGATATGACATTCAGTTTTATAACAAAAATATTAAAAATTAGGATATCTGTTTACTAAAACTAAGCTAACTTCATAATGTACCGATTAAGAGAAATACATCATCATCACTTATCCATCACACCCAGATGGTGCATAGGGCAGAAAACTGTTTTTTTACGGGGCAGGGTTGTTAGCCTTGCACCCAACCCCCCAAACCTTGAGGACCGGTGGACCATTTTTGGTTCTTACGCTTACAGCACCTGGCATTCCCAAATGGTCACCCATTTAAGTTCTAACCAGCCTCGATGTTGCTTAACTTCGGTGATCGGACGGAAACCGGTGTATTCAACACGATAGAGCCATAGACTAACAGAAATACACATACCAGCAATTCTTAGGAGATCAATCATATCAGGAATAGTTGCTCTCGAAATAAACTAACCATCAGTATAAATTTTGTTAATCCTTTCACCTTAAGCAAGGCGACACTGTCACTACATCTCGGCAGGTTACAGGGAATGAATGACAAATTATCATGATGGAAGACAAGACAAAAAAAATTAACAAGGTTCAAGGCGCTGCATTTAAATTTATGAAGATTGTCGCAATAAATCGGAAGAGATGTTAACTGGCAGAAAAAGAAACTTTTACTCGTGGCGGTTAGTCTAACTATAAAACGGTGGGACCAAGTTGTCAATATTGTAGCACGCATAAATAAGTCTAGTTAGGACATCAGGAAAAATATCATCAGTTTCCATTAAAGTATTTGTAGATATGATAGATGAAACTCACGTCGTATCGTTAAGAGAGTAACTGATATCAAGAAGTCATATCCCGATCAATTACATTACATATTCTTCTTTGAATTTTGTCAAGATTTACAATATGTAAACAAGAACAGTAGACCAAATATGGCAGCAGTCTATAATGCACGGAGGAATGGTACAAATGGATCATTTATAACGCCCATCATGGATTCTGACGAGAAAATGCTACTGGAAAGATCCAGTTAACTAACTTTCCTAGCCGTAAACCAAACGACTAACTCAATAAAATCACCACTTTATGTCAGTAGAAAATGTGAGACCAATAAGGCATAAAGCGTTGCAGTCCTGGTGTTTAGCCTCGGTTATGCTTGCGACAGAACAAATTATTTGTGATGATTAAATGAAATCATGGACAAAAGTTATCATGCAGCAACCAAAATATACGCAATAACGTTTACATTTGCATCAATGTATACGGGAAGAAACTTTGGTTCAAACAAATCCAAAATCCATGAGAAAATATAAAAAATATACATATTTTTAGGAAGTCTTCTTGGAAAAGCTCCACACTAGCTATGAAAGGAGTATTAAATGCTGAGATTGATTCTGAAGCGAACACAGTGAAGTGAACAAACCTTCCTAGCAGTAAACTTTCGTTATTATTCAACACACACACAGTCGTATCCTTTTTGTTGAAGTACTCAGTTTTCTTTTGTTTAAACACGGAAACTTAAATAAAACATATCTAATTCATTCAATTTAAAATACGTAAGTATACTCTTTGATTAAAAACACAATATCTACTCAAATAAGAGTATTGATTAAAAGTAATTTTCAAACAAACAAATTAAATATGTCGGTTGTTAAAAGCATTTCGTTAATCTTCTGGACATTCTGTAACACACACACACACACACACACACACACACACACACAAAATTCAAAAAAAAGCTTTTTTTGTTTTTATTAACACTAGCACACTAACTATCCATTAAAGTTACACCATTACTAACCATGGGTAATCATACCCGATATAAAAATATATTAAATATAAATCTTTATTTGAAATATTTTACTTACAGGCATTCAAAATTTGTATTTCGAGTGAAAATTAATAAGAACTGAAAAAACATTTTATTTAGGTGAGAAAATCAGGGACTGAAAGTTTTAATTATAAATCTGAAAATTTGAGCTGGGTACTATATAGGCATAATTAGTGTTCTAGGGTTGATAGCTTAATGCACATACATAAAGGCATAATTAGTGTTCTAGGGTTGATAGCTTAATGCACATACATAAAGGCATAATTAGTGTTCTAGGGTTGATATCTTAATGCACATACATAAAGGAAAACACTTAGCTAGGTTAAATATAATATCTTTAGAAGTAAATGCTTAAATCTACTAAAATATGATGTAACTTGCTGTATATATATATATATGTGTGTGTGTGTGTGTGTGTGTGTGTGTGTGTTACAGAATGTCCAGAAAATTAACGAAATGCTTTTAACAACCGACATATTTAATTTGTTTGTTTGAAAATTACTTTTAATCAATACTCGTATTTGAGTAGATATTGTGTTTTTAATCAAAGAGTATACTTACATATTTTAAATTGAATAAATCAGATATGTTTTATTTAAGTTTCCGTGTTCAAACAAAAGAAAACTGAGTATTTCAACAAAAAGGATACGACTAAGACGGAAGAAATAGAAACTATCCTCGAGCTATGAGGACACCAACAACACTTTCAGTATTTGTGGAAAAGTCAACGTTTCGGCGGCTGATGTATCCAGTCATGAGAGATCACACCAGAAAGGTCAGGTCCAAACTCCTGTGAATGCAATCTTACCAGTAAGAGCTGCAGGCTACTTGTGCATATTCTGTGACATGGTTTGTAAGTCTGTAGCTGGAATCAAATATCACTTGATGATACAGAGAGACACGCAACTTTTCAACACTGTTAACTCAGGCAAATTTTATATTTGTCATGTGTGAAAGAAAGGTTGTAAAAGTGAAGCTGGTCTTAAGAATCACTTACGGGCCTATGGCAGAGTGTTAGCTCGGGTAAAAATGGTGGAAACAATAATATTGGGAATAAAAAATACAAACATCTACTAAGTGAAGAGATGTCCTTCTTCTGCAATATATATATATATATATATATATATATATATATATATATAGAGAGAGAGAGAGAGAGAGAGAGAACGAAAGAGAGAGAGAGAGAAAGAAAGAAAGAAAGAAAGAGGGAAGAGGGGATGCGATGGGTAAATTGTCGTCATTTTACATTTTCACGTTGTTTTTGCTTTTTTCAGCTGCAGAGTATAGGAGAGTCAGTTGGGCACCATCCGTGAAAGAAATAAAGCACTATGACGCGATTCAATCCGCCAGAAATCTGGAAATGTACTGCTGGGCATTCGTTCCGGATGTTCCATTACGCACATTTAAAAATGTCAATGTGAAGATTGTGCAGACGATAAGGTAAAGAATTGGATGAATTTAATGATGTTTACGAAGGTTTTTGGAATAAAACGATCTCAGAAAATTTCTTGCCAAGTAAGAAATTGTAATCATGGCTCTTATAGAATATCTTCGACTACATCAGCCCTTATATCGGCCACCTAACGCTCTAGCCTTCAACACCCTTGGTTATTATATATGGGGCGAATTCTAGTTCAATTGTGTATCATTTAATCACCATTTGACTCAGTCAGTCATGTCTCTTTCCAGACATGATTACCCAAGCGTGTATCACTCATGACGCTTAACTGAATGATAGAACCATTCTTCGTTTCTATGCGATCATGGCCTTCCACGTCTCCCTATCCCCGGTGGCGCTGAGAACGCATTCTCCTGTTACCCGATCCAAACCCCGGTCTGCTATCTACCTGCTCAGGCCCTTCAAATACGTTATTCGCTGCTTTCTCCTGTCTCTTTTCCCCTCTATCTGACATGTGAATATCAGATACTCCAAGTCTTGTTTCCTCATTGCGGGTCCCATGAACTTTAGCTGTCTCTTCCTGATGCTCAGTATTAATTTCCTTTTCGTTTCAATCCTTTCCAAAACCTCATCATTGCTCACATGCTCGATCCATGATATTTGCAGCATCCTTCTATAGAACCACATTTCAGTTGTTTCAGGTCTTTCCTTCATCTTTGATAATATTGACCAGTATTCACTGCCATATTGAAGAACTGACACCACATAGCAATCCGGTACTCTTTTCTTTGTTTCCTGCGAAGTTTTCTTGTCTCTTAAAACTCCACGCAGCTTCAGGAATGCTTCCTTGGACATTCCAATTCGTCTTTGGATCTCAGTGTCGCACTTTCCGTCTTCCATTAGAGCACTTCCAAAGTACTTAAATTATTGTACTTACTTTATTTTAGTATCCTCAACCTGTATTTGGCATTTTGGGCTTTTCCGTTTGCTGATGACCATACATTGGGTTTTCGTTGTAGTTCTTTTTTTTTATTTTCTTTAGATACGTTTTTTAGGAACTTTTGTAGTTTTCTTTCCGTGTCGCCTATCAGCACTGTATCATCTGCGTATCTTATGTTGTTAAGATTGTGAGCATCAATGACGAATCCTTGGATAACTCCTAGGGTCCACCGTATAGTCTCACTGTAAAAGTCGAATAGATCCGGTGAAAAGACACAACTTCCCCGTGAAAGTGAAAGTAACGATCAAGACGGCAGTTCAAACTCAGTATCTGATCCCTCATATTGAGCTGCCACTGATCACACCATTGGCACTAATAGATACGCAGATGACTGAGAAAACTAATATCAAACTGTAACTGACAGATATATTCATAGTCCAGGATGAAGATAATGTAATTAAAATTGATGTCATTTTAATGTTAAAACTTGTGAACAAGAGATGAATAGAGAATTAAAATATTGGAATGGATAAATATATTTAAGTAAAGAAACTACCGTATATGATAGCGTACAAGTTAACCTGGCGTAAAAGTCGACCTCCATATTTTTTGCTCAAAATGCCGAGTTAGGCCTACTGCATTGGTTGACCTCAGACATAAGCTAAACTACCAGTGGTCAAAAAATATGCCTACTGGAGAATAAAATTGTGCTGTCATCGTCATCATCATCATCATCAATTCGAAGCCAAAACTGTATGTGTGCTACGAAGTTGTTAAGTTTCTGCAAATCAGAGGACATATGACATTCAGTTTTAAAACAAACATATTAACAATTAGGATATCTGTTGACTAAAACTAAGCTAACTTCATCCGGAAACATTCATAATGTACGGATTAACAGAAATACATCATCGTCATTTATCCATCACACCTAGATGGTACATAGGGCAGCAAACTGTTTTTTTACGGTGCAGGGTTGGAAGGACCGGTGGACAATTCTTGGTTCATACGTTTACAGCACTTGGTATTCCCAAATGGTCACCTATTTAAGTACTGACCAGGCTCGATATTGCTTAACTTCGGTGATCGGACGGGAACCGGTGCATTCAACATGATATAGCCGTAGACAAATTGAGCTATAGTATACGTTAATATGTGCTAAAACTACATAGTCACAACATTTATTAATATATTGCTACTACACGAACCATCTTTCTATATGGCTTATATAGCAGCCAGCCTAGAACACAACAGTACTTACTGTATATTGCATGGATATAACTTAGCGAACAATTCTACTCCAACAGCTTCTTTTCTCGCGCTTCCCGCCTGTGGAACTCCCTTCCACAGCTCTGCTTTCCCGACGGTTGCAATCTCCAGGTGTTTAAATGTAGGGTCAATAGACACCTCCTATCGCACTAACTCCCAACTATTCTCAGAACACTCTCATCTACCCAACCCTCATTCTCGGTATCCTTACCCGCCTATCACCCACCCTCTGACATTTCCTATATTTAATCATCCTTTCTCCACTCTACGTAGCCCCCTGCGCAGTAGTGGCAGTGACATGCCTTGCTCGGGGGGAAACGCTTATAAAAAAATAAAAAAAAAATTAAAATTCAACAGATTTACTAATAAAGATATTAAACAGCACATCAATTTCTATAAAATCGGTATATGGTTAGGTCTTGAAGGCTGTCACAATGCGTTTAGTAAAATAAAGGAATGCGAAGAAGTTTTTGAGTATTACCTATTTATTATACATTAATATTTCGAGATCAAAAACTCATCTTCAGAATGGCAGAGGAGCGTCTGTCAATCCGAGTGAGTCAGTGTCTTTCAAGGAATAACCATTCCTGGCTGCTGCTGGTGCTGCTGCCATTAATTTTACTGTGTGTCTGTGTGTGTATGTGTGTTTGAGAATGTATGTTTGTGTGTGGGGGGTGTGCTGATGGTATATGTGTGATTTACAGTTAGGACCTTTTTCTGGTTTGATGATTATCGTAAAAATATGAAAGAGTAAAACCGTAGTTTACATATATATGCCAGGTGGTTTTTAACAGCACTGCTATGTATCGTATGTTATTGTTAAACAAAGTATAACACATTCGCCATTTTTATCAGTTTTGCAAACTCTTAGTGATGCCACTGACTTCATGTGACGAAGTAAAAAACTGTGTTAATATACCAAATATGTTCACCGAACAAAGGATATACATGTGACAGACTACTGGAGGTACGGTAAGTGGTGTACAATAATTGTTAAGTGTGGTGTCCCACTTGTTTACAACGCGGTGGTAATAGTTTTCATTTTTATACCTGCCGTATAAGTCGATACCTTACTTTCGGAAATAGGTTTTAGGCTTGAAAACTCGACTTGTACGCAGCAATTTGCGGTATTAGGAAGCTTTGTCACAGATCTTACTGTTGTCAATACAATGAACTTTTTAATCACGCAATCTTTCAATCCGGGGTTTGATATCCCCATTTTCCATTTCCCTAATAACCTTGATAGACTTAGTGCACTGCTAGCTCTTTGTTTTACTTCTATCCATGACTCTTGAAATGCCATTAAGCACTGCCCTCTTGGCAACTCTGATCAGGCTATGATTTTCTGTAATATATCTTTCTACTGCCTCTCTCTTCAGGAACCTCCTACGAGCAGAATTTCCTACTGCTATCAAACAGCAGACTGCGAGGCGTTCCGCGGTATATTGTTCTGATATCCGTTGGAACAAAGATTTTTTAATCCGGTATCGATGCTTTCATTCTATCCGGGAGGTTCCGAATTAAGCCTCATTCTTTACCTAGGTTCTCTCCCACTTGCTCGGCCACCATTGTCCACACGAACGATTTCTTTAGGCTTTTACATGAATGACGCGTATACTCATAACAGGCGCCTTTTTAGCTCAGATCCAAAGGAATGCAAGCGAGTCCTCAATGAGGCTAACTTGTTTGCTTGCTAATAAAATGAACCAGCGTATAGCATCTTGCAAGTTTGGCTTTAAGAATTAGTGTCGGTTCTGCAAATGTGTGCTAAACAATAGCAAATCTTCGTTTTCTCAACTACTCAATAATTTTGTGGTTCTCACATACCCAGCAGACAAGGCTGAATACTTTTCCCAGAAATTATGTTACAATTTCACACTTGACTCAACTAGAGTACCCACACCCGACTTCACTCCTAGAACTGAGACACAGATAAGTGATATATACATAACCCTTTCTCTGGTCGCTAACATTATTTCTATGCTTTACCTTCATAACGCAAGTGGATGTGATTGTATTCCTGTAATGTTCCTTAAAAATGTGTCCTTCAACTCTCTTTTGCCCTCAGTAAACTCCATAATTATTGCCTTGGTGCTTCTTGCTTCCCTGATTATTGAAATTCCTTGTATGTAGTTCCTGTCTTTAAAACATCTGGAGAGTGCTCTGACCCTTCTAACTATCAGATTCTTTTGGGAAATTGTTCGAGGCTTTTACTAATCCTAAAATGATTTAATCTGTCACAGCTATCAAATTATTTTCTGATGGGAAGTATGGCTTCCGTTTAGCCAGGTCTATTACTGATGTACCAACGGCCATAACCAAATATATATATATATATATATATATATATCAGGCCCTTGATAAAAATAGCGAAGCCCGGAGTGTTGCTATGGATATCTCGAAAGCGTTTAAAAGAGTTTGGCATGTTGGCCTTCTGCATAAACTACAGGGCTATCGTCTAAGTAGACGATTGTCCTATTCAATTCAATCGTTTCTGTCAAATTGTAAAATGATGGTCGTTTTGATTTGACATAACTTCAAATCCTTTATGGAACGCGGGTGGCTCTCAAAACTTTACCCTAGGTCATACGATCTTCCTGATATTCATTAAAGATCTTCTTGATAGAGTCAGTTCCTAGTTAGCATCTATACAGATGTCACTACAATCTATTCTAGTCTCAATATGAAATCTGCCAGGGCTGTTAGCAGATTTCAAATCTGCTCTCGGAAAGAACTCCAGCCTGTAATGGATTGAGGTAAGAAATGGATCGTAAATTTTAATGCTTCTAAATGAAAGTTGCTCTCGGCTAAGCACTTCAAATAATCTTTCCTATACACTCCTGATAAAAATTTTAATACCACTAAAAAATCATTAAAAAGAAATATTTTTTTACAGATAGGTTTTAAACTACTACCACTTAATGTTACCAATACTACAATCTAAAAGGTTATGGAAACAAAAAGCTATATTCCAAACATTTTATTTAGAAATTTACATTTTCGAAACATGATCGCCCAAGCGTGTATCCGATATGGCACTTAACTGACTGACTGATGACAATAGGTGTAGAATTATTTATATAATACTAGAGGTAATTTTTTTTTCTGAATGCTTGAAGTACACTTTTACAATAAATGTAATATTTTGTATGACATCGAAAAAATGATCGATTTTGTGAGGAGAAGCCGTACATATTGACGAATGAATAAACGCCATTTCCTGGTTGTGAACTGATTTGCCACAATAAAATTTACCTGATAATTATAATAATAAAATCTTTGGACGAACGGAAATAAAAAAAGAAAAAAATATTGAAATGAAACATTCTCAAATTGATTAGTTTTTTTTTCTATTCCTTCATCACAATAATATATCATCAACATTAGAATGTTTTTTAAAAAATTAAAAACAATTTTAATTAAGTTTGAGACAATTATGTTTATTATACTTGTCATTTTTTAGACCCAATTTATTTTCAAATGTTTTACAGACTATTAATAACTGCGATGTTACTCTGTTTACTTGTAAATGTATTTAAGCTGAACATATAATTACAGCAACGTGCACTAAATTCATGCCGTGAGACGAATATCCATAGCTGTAATGGCGATAGCATTGAATTATTACTGATATAAATTCATCACGGCAATATATGAAATTCAGTCCTCAACTTTGTATTTCCGTCCATGTATACAAGCACTTTGATAGGTTATGCAATGTTTACACAGTCCGACTGATTAATATGTCCTGTGAGTATCAAGGTTTCCAAGCTGACTTCCCTCATTACATGCCCTAGAAATTTCAACTGTCTCTTTCTGTTGTTAAATATAAGTGTTCTTTTTGTTATCATTTTCTCTAAAATATACACTACCTGCCATAACTAAAAGGCAACCCCAGATTTTTTAACAGAAATTATGTATTTCATATTATTTTTAGTATTTATCGCCAAGTGGATAATTCTAAATGAAAATAGAATTGCTAATTTTTAATACTGTGCAATAACATGTGCATTAAATGAATGTTCTTGTGTCCAGTTTTTGTGTTCTCTTCCCCATACTAATCTCTTCTTATTGGCTGGCCGAAGCAAAGGCTTCCCGGATGCCTTGTAAAATTTTGCAGAGTAATAATAACAAAAGAACTATTCTATTTTCATTTAGAATTATCTACTTGGCAGTAAATACTAAAAAATAGTATGAAATACATCGTCTTTTTTTAACAACTGGGATCGCCCAATAATTATAGTGAACTCACCTTCTCAGCCCATAGTACTCTCAGTACCATTCTATAAATCACATGTTCGCTGCCTGAAGATTTTACTTCATATGTTAAAATATACTCTTTCATTTACTGTCATATAGAAGGACCGTTATTCCATAACAGTTCGATACTCTTTTCTTCGTTTCAATCGAAATTTCCGTGTTTCTTAATACTATGCTAAGGTTTTTGTGGGCCTCTTTTGCTATTGGAATGCACTTTCGGCTTTCAGTGTCGCACATGTTATCCTCTGTTAAAATACTTTCGTGATATTTACATTTTTGTACTAGCTGTATTTTGCTATATCCAAGTTGTTACATCCATGCAGGGCTGTTTTGTAGTTCGGGATTTCATGTTTATACATATGTATTTATATATGACAATTTTGGGACAGCGATTGTGCTTTGCGTTCACAACACAAAACGCATCCCTCAATCACGACCAGAAGAAAAACAAAACAAGAAAAAGACAAATAAATAAATGGACAAAAAAGAAATGGCTAAATCATGCAAAATTACAAATGATAACAAAAATAACACACTAAGCCTACATATGATACAAAAATAACCCAACATACATATTCACACGAACACAAACGTTTAATCATGTCCAGAAACATTTTAAGCGGGCAAAAAAGGTAAAAAAAAAATCTAAATAAAAAGCAATTAAGCAGGTTTAACTTAAGCATGATTAAAACAAACCAACACATTAAAAAGCAAATAAAATCAATTAATCATCTTTCAAGCAATATGAATCACTCACGTCCAAAGATATCCTATTACACCTTGAAAACAGCAGCAAATAGAACACAACACCCTGAAGAGTAAACACATTACAATGAAGCTTACAGGAAACTTTGAGGCAGGCATAACACTACTGAATTAAGTGATAGACTTCTTCATTTATATATATATATTTATATAGGTAGAAAGATATATATGTATATCTATATAAATATACATATACAGTAAAATGTAAGGTATGGAACATGTTATAATGGTGGTGCTTTGACTGCGCACGCGCACAAAAAATACATCCAGAGACATACTTACATATATGTACAAGTGTGATTTTACATATGTGTGTTTTTCGCAATATTCCATGTCCCAAGGCATATGACGTGGAAGTGAAAGTTTAGACATATATAAGTTATATTCTCTCGTGTTCTTATTTATCTATCTATCTATTTATCTCTTCCTCTCCTCTCTCTCTCTCTCTCTCTCTCTCTCTATATATATATATATATATATATATATATATATATGTAGATTCAGATAAAATTTAGAGGGGAAATAGCCATTTTTAACATGTCAGCTTAAGACATGCATTGTCAACCCTGTTTAAACGAAAGAATGAGGGAAAAGTTCCGATGCTGGAGGCTTTGTCTAGTAAAGGAAGGGTTTAGGAGAATATTAGCTATTATAAGGTTAAGCTAGCAGAATGTTAGATGTAATATCTTCTATGGTAGTTGGAGGTGTGTGGCTTGACACTTAGGATAGTAGAGTCAAGTAAGAGAAAAAAGCTTAGCTAAATTAAAAAAAATTCTATTCAGACTAAATGGAAGAATAATATAATTACTGGACTTTAAATTATATATATATATATATATATATATATATATATATATATATATATAATTCAATTGTTTCAACATTATTTTTACTCGATACTCGTATTTGCGGAGATATTCTGTTTTTAATAAAACAGTATATTTATATATTATTTCTATCCGCCTGGTTAATTACGATAAATTAATTACAAAAATGTATGTCATTTGGCAGGATTCAAACCTGAAATTCCTAAAAATATAAGCAAAACCACCAATTTATAACAAAACATATCATAAATAATCAGGCCGGTAGAAATAATTACATAAATATACTGTTTGCTTAAAAACAAAATATCTACTCAAATATGTGTATCGATTAAAAGTAATGTTCAAACAAATAAATTAAATTTGCCGGTTGTTAAAAATATTTCGTAATTTTTGGGACATTCCATTATTTTATATATATAGTAGTAGCAGTTCCCAGACCAATCTCCTCATGCCACTATACTCTCATTTGACCAAAAACCCACTACCACCATTCCTTCTCGGTCTGCAGCCACGTGCGGCACCAAAAAATTGACCTATTTAATTTTCTCTGTATAACTCCACTCTGTTAATAATTTAAATGTTCTATGTTCACTGTATATTAAATGTTCATCCTTTGATAATGTCTTATGTAAGCTGAAAGCTCAGACCTGATAAAAAAAATCAACAATTATTGCGATTTCTTGTCGTCTTTCCATGACAACACTATCAAGCTAATCAGATCATACGAAAGGATCTTACACAAATTAAATAGACAGGACTTGTCTATATTATTCAATGAAACCTGTATTAATGAAAACATGCTGCCAAAATACACAATATATATATATATATATATATATATATATATATATATATATATATATATATATATTAAGACTTTGAATAAGTTATCGCTGATTATTCAGAAAAAGTAATTTTTATTTACAAAAATTAGCAAGAAACATATCACTGAAAGTATTGTCCATCGCTAGCCACTAATGTTTTTCCACCTTTATCGCAGGATTTGAATTCCACGTCGGAAAATCCTGTATTTTGAAGCTAACGAGGCGAACCACTTTTTAGCATGTTCGTAAGTATGAAAGTGCTGCTCAGCCAAGCTATGTACCATCGATAGAAACAACTGATAATGTCTGGTGAATACGGCGAGTGTCGTGCGACGTCCCATTTAAAGGTTTCGACGTCGTTTTTTTTGCCGTTTTACATGTCGCCAAAACTTTTCATGTTATAAAATCACTTTGACGTGTCTTTGCCCGTATTGTGGCTGACAAGCATCAATTGAAATCTATAGCGATATTCTGTAATAGTTTCAGTCAGTTTGGGCAGATCATATTAAAGTTCACCCAGCTGATCCACCAAATACAGAGTAGAAGATTCAAACAATACATATTCGGCTTTGTTGTCGATGTTGTCTCACGCTTAAGATAGCGTCGGGTATCCACATTTCATCGCCGGTCACAGGAAATCTGACATGCTTAACGCTATGAAAGCAAAGTTGTTACACTTTGTCAAAATAACATACACTGAATTTCAAGCTTGTTTAAAGTACTTCATTATAGATGCGTTGACATCTGAAACGACACGCACGCAGTTCTGGAAACGCTATCTGTTGGAAAACAGCAAGAAATTATTCAAGGGCTATATATATATATATATATATATATATATATATATATATATATATATAAAGTAGATCACGTTTTAGTGGACTAAAAAGTTTTCAATCTGCTTGACTGAATCGTTTTCAAGAAGCGAGAACAAGAGTTAAAAGGTCAGCCAATCTAACAGGGATCTGACTCAACAATGTTCAATCTTACTCCAGTGGCGTTTCCGCCTTGCTCGGGGTGAAATGATTAAAAAAATATATATGTGGCCTACTTTTGAAAATAACTAGCGGGCCTTAGATGTCATTTAATATTATCGCACCAAATTTCGGAACTGAAACAATTAAGATGTCAGATCCTCATTCATCGGAGTTGACGAAAGAGTCCATTATATATATATATATATATATATATATATATATATATATATATGATACTTCGAATTTGACAGTAAATGAAAATTTAGTTTTGGATTTGGTGGAATTAAGGAAAGGAAAAATTGTCTGTCTTGTCGACTGTGCCAATCTTACGCCTATCAAACTAATCAAAAATTAAAATGGAAGATTGTTGGAAAATCTATATAAAAATTGAATCGAATTTTGTTTGTAATATTCAGCGATTGGCTGTTACTTTTATCTTTTGCCCGATGTAGCGTTCGACTACTTTTTATCTATTTTAAGGAGTTCGTTTTTAATTGTTGTTAATTACTTTTGACGGTTTTTGACGGTTTTGTATGTTGGTAATGTTTATTCCGAGTCTCACGTGAAGAACGTCTTTGGAATTGAGGTTGTCGTTCTTCAATTTAAAAAAACATTTCGCAATTTTTACACTCCAACAAACGGAAAACATTAAGCATAATAAAGTCAATAAAATATTAATCGGATTTTCCTTTTCTGTTATAGTCATAGTATCAGCCTCCCATACATATATATATATATATATATATATATATATATGTGTGTGTGTGTGTGTCTATACTCATGAATAAACTGCAAAGTGTATGAATACGCCCAGGAATAACTATCTAGCTATCATTATGTGTGCTACTGCTTCTGAGGCATACATTTATTTTATGGTATATTTACGAATAGTAGATAACACGTTGATATTCGGACAGAGAACAAATATCGATTTTGTTTAAGATATTGCTTCTTTTTATGCATTTTACTTACATCTCTCCTAACTTTGCTTCCTGCTTCTCACGAGCTTCAGACGCAGAAAGATATCTCAAGCCATGGCCGCCAGCAGTGTCAGTGCGCATGCGTGTCGCATCTTTACTTCCTTTTTCTCACATTCTGACCACGTCTGCTTCGATTATCATGACACCAACTTCAAGCTGAACTATGCAAGCGCATTCAGGCTCCTTTCTCGCTCTTGAAAAGTGTCCCCAATTTTTTTCTCTTTATTTGTTTGTTCAACATTTTCCTTTGCTTATTTAATTCGCTATCCATTCGTTTATTCCCTCATCCTGAGGTCATCGTACACGCTCATGCTCTTCAGTTTCAAAAGCAGCACTTTGGCAGCAATGGCGTCTGCCGGTCCTAAAAAAAATATAAACGCTACAACGCGAAAAAATTTGCAAGTCTTGTTTCAGTTCTATCACTGTAATGGTGAAGTAGATATTGTTTTGGAACGAGAAATCGGAGAGCCGAGTTCGAATTCTATTGTAATTCATTGCATTCGCTAGCCTGCAAATGCCCGTTGGAATGTATAAATTCTTCTTTTCACCTTCTATCAATGAGTTAAATAGCAGGATATATTGGGTTTTATAAACTTGATAGGCAAACAGTCTACAGTAGAAAGTAATGGCAACTCTTATCTGTTTAGTCAGTCATGTCTCTAAAAAGTGTGAAATACGTATGGCATTTAACTGACTGAATGGGAAATGTACTAAAATAACTGCTTCATTTTGGAGAAAAATTTTATTTTATTTTATTTTTAATCGTATCACACCGAGGAAGGCGGTAATGCCACTGATGTGCAGGGGGCTACATAAGTGTAAAAAGATTAATTGGAAGAGAGTGAAGAGGAAGACGAACCAGTTAGAAAGGAGCAATAGAAGGATGAGAATACAGGTGTGATGACAGTTTCAAAGGTGGAGAGAAAGGAAAGGATATACGGGGTGAGCAAAGAACTAGAGCCAAGTGGTTAATAGAAGAGTATTGACATTGCATTTAAATTCATGGAGGTTGTAGCCGTTAGGAAAGCAAGAATATGGGAGCGAGTTCCACAGGCGGGAAGTGCGAGAGAAGAAGCTGCAGGAGTAGAATTGTCGTCTGCGTTTGGTTAATCTAACTGTGAATAGGTGGGACCCAGTTGCCAATCTGTTGAGGAGACACCAGTGACTTAAGTTCGTTCGAGCAGAAGCCATGAAAATATTTATAGAACAGACAAAGGAAGGCCACATTTCGTCGGTGGGAAGTGGCTGTAGTCGAGCCGCCATGTCACTAAAGTCTCTAAAAGTAGAGAATCACGTGAGTAAAAATATATATTTATATACTTAATATAAACGTAATTATACAGTAATTTTACTGATTACTGTATAATAAAAATGTGTAAAGAGGAAACAAACTTACTTACTCATTTGTAGGTAAAACTACTGATCGACACGGCATGCTTTTAAGTAAGGAAAAATGATTTGGATTGCAATATGGTTTTTTGATGCAACTCTTATTAATTTACACATAGCTAAGGAGAGAAGGGTGGATTCCTACCTTTCACGATGTTATTTCTATTTATTTATTTTATTCATATCACCCCGAGCAAGGCAGTAACGCCACTGATGCGCAGATCTTTTACCTTACTGGCAGAAACCATGTGTTGGGATGCGTGCAACTTTCTTTAAAATATTCTTAAAAGTAAGTCATTTTTTTGCTTAATTTTAAATTTTTCATACTGACATGAACGTTTAACTTGGCAGAATCTTCTTTGATTGTTGGATTCTTTGTTTATCTCTTTCTTCTTCCTCCCCGGCTATTAGATTCTATTTATCTTTCTATCCCTTCGGCCTACGGGTAACATACTGGCTATACAGTTGACAACCCACCCCCATCTACTTATCACTTGGTATGGCCAAAATGTTAAAAAGAATTGTATTTTCTACCTTACTGGAAGTAATCATGTGTTGGGATGGGTGCAACCTTCTTTAAAATATTCTTAAAAGTAAGTCATTTTTTGATTAATTTTAAACTTTTCATGCTTAATTGAACGTTTGGTTTTCTATTTAACTTGGCAGAAACTTCTTTGTTGGACTTTAACTAAGTTAAAACTTAGCAATTCACTACCGTATTTTTTCTTTTTTTTCTTGTCTTTAATTTTTCACTTTATTTTTATTTTTATCATTTCTTTTTTCTTGATCTTTTATTATATAGAGTAGATAGACCAAACTATCGCCCGGTTCACACTTCACCCATGTCTATTGAACAGTTGTAGAGGCTCATCCCTTGTTCCCTGTTTAGGATGTGGTTTTCCGGCTTTCTCTTTTCCAATCCTTTCACTCTTTTCTTTTTCACTATTTTTCTTCTTTCAATTGGAGTAGATAGACCAAACTATCGGCCGGTTCCACATCTATTGAACAGGTGTAGAGGCTCATCTCTTGTTCCCTGTTTAGGATGTGATTTTCCGGCTTTCTCTTTTCCAATCCTTTCACTCTTTTCTTTTTCACTATTTTTCTTCTTTCAATTGGAGTAGATAGACCAAACTATCGCCCGGTTCACACTTCACCCATCTTGTTCCCTGTTTAGGATGTGGTTTCCGGCTTTCTCTTTTCTCTCCTCTGACCTCAGCATTGGTGCTTCTGTGATTTTCCTGAGAGGTGTTTCGTTGGTGGCAACGTCTCATCATTTTGAGGGTACCGGCTTGACAATTTCCTGGTTGCTGCTTCCGTCTGGTAATTGGGAGCCCCAACTCGTGCGTAGAGTCAAGAGCTACTGCTCTGATCAACAGTTAATTGATTATAACAAATAGCTGACATTAGAACTCGACTCCCCAATTAAAAATTCCGAGCTATTTTCCAATACACCGCCTGTATATGCAACCTTACATAAGCTGAAATTTCCATCTGGTTCCCTATCTATGTACTGACAATAATCGACGTTGATTAACTTCATTGATCCGATGTTTCAACCTGATATGGCCATAAGTTGACTCGATTTTGGAGTCGAAGCGTAAACCAAACAATTTCGAAACAATTAATGGATTTATATATATTCCGTCATTTTTATTAATTCGGATGTTATTTTAAAATGTCTAAAACAAAAGCCTAGTAAATAACACTATTTATTTTGTTCGGACTATTGTCCTCATCTTTATTGCGATTACTAAGTTGTTTCGGGTATTGTACGTTTCGGAATTCTTCAGGGGCTAGGAATTTCGAACTGACAACTTTAATATGATCACTGGGGTATATCTTTCTCATTCCCTAAGAATACATGTCCCAGTAAATATAATCGTTGGTTACATGTCCTCGTGGATATAGATGCTGGTCAAATCCAGTGACTTGATCCAAAGAATTGTAAATTCAATAACAGGGTATAGCAGTAATGAATAAATAACTTAGAGAGCTAAGTGAAAGGGAGATAACTACATGGCAACCTGGAGTGGCATCGCACATGAAATGAGAAGGAGATACCCCAGTGATCGTAATAAAGTGTTCGGTTCGAAATTTTGAAGAAGGCCGGAGCTTTCAACGGCCGAAATGTCGTAATAAGGGCATTAAAGATTAGGACAATAATCCGAACAATGTAAATAGTTTAAAAACTAGTTCATCTCAAAAGTATAGGCAAACATGAGTAAATAACACTATTTACATTATTCAGACTATTGGCCTCATCTTGGATGCCATTTGAATGACGTTCCGACAGTTGTACTTTTTCAAGTGCTAGGAGTTTCGAACTGAATGCTTTTTTACGATCACTAGGGTATATCATTCTATTTCCTATATCATTCTATTTTTATTAGTCATGAGTTATCTCGCTCTAACCCGACTTTCTAAGTTACCGCTGTAGCCTGGTATTGAACTCAGAACACTTTGGGTCAAGTCACTGGAACTAACCGACGTCTTTATCTACTGGATCTTGTATCCTTAAAGACAAAAACAACTAAATTTATGGAACTTATAAACATAATTTTCAGTAACCGTTTTTTTTTTCATGTTGCAATTTTTTGTGTTAATGGTTTTCTCTAGTATTTTTTACCAGAAATTTTTGACACTAATTATTTTCTCTGGCACTCCGAATTCATGGTTCCCATATTGTATACATCTATATGCTTGGTCGGTTTAGGAGATTTTTAAGCCTAGCTTATGTGCTGATTTCTGAAGTTTACGTAGTTTCTAGTGTTGTTCTTTATTATTAGGGGGCGGTGATCCCATTTCTGCCTCCATATATTGTCAGATATACCTAATTTTTCTATCTCCCCTCGTATTACGGTCTTGCGTAAAACAACTGACGGCGTACAAATGACAATAGTCCGAATAATGCACATAGTGTAAATACTAACTCATCTTAGAAATATAGATAAATCCGAGTAAATAACGTTTGAAATTAAAATGAGCAAAGATAGAAAATATACATACACTACCGGGAATAATTATTAGGCCACCCGACTTTTTTAAAAGAAATGATGTATTTCATATTATTTTTAGTATTTATTGCCAAGTGGATAATTCTAAATGAAAATAGAATGGTTCTTTTGTTATTATTACTTTGCAAACTTTTAAAAGGCAAATAGCGACAATTTAACCATCGCACCATGTAGATTTGCTGTTTTATATCTATATATACATTACCAGCCATAATTATTGGGCCACCCCAGTGTTTTGAAAAAATGATGTATTTCATACTATTTTTTTAGTATTTATTGCCAAGTGAATAATTGTAAATGAAAATAGAATGGTTCTTTTGTTATTATTACTTTGCAAAATTTTACAAGGCAAGGAAACAAAGACGAACTCATCCGAATCACCCTAAATCTTTTTCATTCGTCATTGATGAAACTGCAATATAGGTAATTTTTAAATACTTATAAATTCATTTGATGCCCATGTTATTGTGCAGTATAAACACACACACACACACACACACACACACACACACACACACACACACATTACAATTAACGACAGCAGTAGCAGCGAAAGATGACCATTTGTTGAAAGGCACGTCCACGAGCGAACGAGAAATCAAGCTCTCCTACCATTCTGAAGATGAGATTTTGATCTCGAAATATTTAATGTGTAATATATAGGTAATACCCAATACCTTCTTTAACTTCTTTATTTTAATAAACCCATTGTGATAGCCTTCGAAACCTACCAACACACGTAATATACACAATGCTTCAAGCAACTTACAAAACTCTCCTATTTATTTATTTTTTTTAAGTTAATGCATTTCCCTGGTATTTTTTTCAGGGTTAGAGGTAGATAACTCATGATTCAAAAAACACTACTACGCAAGAAATGGAGTTCATATACTTCAGTGACTGTAATAAAGGGTTAAGTTCAAAATTCCTAGCACCTGAAGAAGGCCAGAGCATACAATGGCTGAAACATTGTACAAATAGCCAAAAACATGAGGACTATAGTCTGAATAATGTAAATACTATTTTATCTCATAAATATTGACTGATACATTTCTTTAAAAATAAAACTCATTAAAAAGATAGATCTTTGCCTTTTTAAAAATAAACGATAAAATGTCAGTAACTACAGTTAGAGTCATTTGATTTCTGTTTTGGTACAGTTATTTTTTTTTTGTAAAATTTGTAGCTCCAGTCCGTAAGTTTCGATGTAGAATAGTTTTTGCCAAAACCTGCAGAATTCACTATCTCGAAGCCATTTTTAACTATTGATTTCAGAAGTATATAATCGTTTTTTTTTTTCCTCTTAATATTTTATTCAATACTGTGTGGAGTGTTATAATTTTCTTTCTATTACTATGTTGAAAGTCCTCAAGTTATGGTATATACACTATTTGCTAAAGTTATTGGTAATTTTCTTACGTTTCTTTGTTGGCTTTTGTTCACATCACGTTGAAACACTAGTTCCGGGACAATCACCGAAATTAAGTAACGTCGAGCCTAGTCAGTACTTGATGGGTAATCACTGTAAACTTGGACATCATGGTAGTGTAATGGATAATGACCCGGAGAGCTGAATTCCAATTCCAGTTGGGATCGTTATAATTTTTCACGCGCAAATACCCTTAGGAAATGTATGAATCCATCCCCCTCCACAGATATGGGTAACTTAATAAAACTTGTATTACTAATACCATATAACTAAAAAGTAAAATTGCGTAAAAATAATTAATTTCAGTATTAAATAAGCCGTAGAGGTTGATATATCTAAACAAATACAATCAACCCCCGCTAGTATGTAAGACATGATGAAGGATTCGTTCACTTGATACAATATTAAAAATTTATTTGGCAAAAACAGACTGTTGTATACAGCTTATAGTTTACCTATTTCTAAAGTTTTTGTCGCTAAACATGGTATTTACTTGAAAGTCTCCATCCGACAATACTGTTTAAAAAATAATTCGAGTTCATAGTAGAATATTTTTGTTATTGAGTTGTTAGACAAGAATAATTCTAGCGCTGGGTATACTATAATATAATATTTTACATCTCATGCAAGCATTTTTCCTGAGCAAGGCAGTACTACCACTCGTGCGCAGGGGGTTACAATGGGAGCAACGAGAAGACAAGAGAGAAAAGAAAACAATAGAGGTGATATTGTAAAAAGGGTAAGATAGAGGCGGGAGTCACGGAGATAAAAGGTGGCTTTGAAACTTTGGGACATTGTAGCTATCAGGACAGCAAGTAGGAAACAGGGGGTTTTACAGAAGGGAAGTGCAAGGAAAGAAACTTGTAGAGTAGAATTGGCGGTGACATTTGCTATTTTGACAGTAAAAATGTGGGACCTAGTTGCTAATCTCGCTCCATGGGTAAACTCCTGAAGGTGGGGTACCGAGGAATGTAGCTTGTCAGAGCAGAAGCCGTGAAAATACTCGTAGAAAAGACAGAAAAAAGTAACGTTCCGTCTGTAAGAAAAGGGCTGAAGGCGAGCAGCTAAATCAGAATCAGTTGCTTTGTAGAGCCTTTTTTGGATTTTGTCGAGAACCCCAAGATGAAGAGTAGGAGCACATGACCAGATAATATCAGTATTCAATACAGGGACGAATGTTAGATTTATATATGGGCAAGTTTCTGACAAAAAAATCTTTCTGTCTCAGTACAGTCATAAATGTGCCTGGATGTGCGTTGTGGTGCAGTGGATATCGGCCCGGAACGAGAAATCGGGGAGCCGAATTTGAATTTCAGTTGAATTCATTGCATTCACTTACGCACAAATACCCTTGGGAAAGGTATTAATCCGTCTCTTCCTTCCAGTTATGAGTTAAATAACAGGACAGATTGGGTTCTATAGCCTTGGCTGGAAACCGATCTACCGCAGAAAGCAATGGCAACATATTGCGGGATAATTTTCTGCCCAGTCAGTCATGTCTCTTTCGAGACATGATCGCCGAAGCGTGTTTCACGTATGGCACTTAACTGACTGACAGTCACAAAAATTATTAGGAGTAGATGAAGTTATTGATTCAATGTATTCATACCACTTGAGATCGTCTGAAAGAGTAAAACCAAGGAGGCGTAGTGTATTGCTTTCGGGAAGCTTAAACAGAAGCTGAGTAGAGTATTAAAAGAAGGAATGTTTCACTGGAAACAGAAGAGAGTACTGGATTGCTATGTCATATCATTTATTCAATATGACAGTGAATGCTGGACAATATCATCGAAGATAAAGGGAAAACTTGAAGCAACTGAAATGTGCTTCTACCTAGGATACTGTGGATATCATGTATCGAGCATGTGAGCAATGATGAGGTTTTGAAAGGGATGGAAACGAAAATAAAATTAATACTGAGCATCATGAAGAGACAGTTAAAGTTCCTGGGACATGCCATGAGGAAGGAAGGCTTGAAGAACCTGATACTAACAGGCCAGACAGAAGGAAGGAGAGACATGGGAAAACAGTGAGTAACGTTCTTGACTGGCCTGAGCTGGTGAGTGGCAGTACAGGGGTTGCGTGGTGTAAGCTAAGATCCACCAGAGATAGAGAGACGTGGAAGGCCAGGATCGCCTACGTCCTGGATAAAACAAATCACATAAAAGAAGAAGAATGGTTCTAAAATTGTAAGGGTGTTAAAAGAGAAAGTAGATTTTGTTAGAAGAAGAAGAAGAAGAAGAAGAAGAAGAAGAAGAAGAAGAAGAAGAAGAAAAAGAAGAAGATTACAGATTGGAGGTCTTTTACAAGAGTAGAAATGAGATATACTTTTTCAGCCTTGGCAGATTTCATATTGAGACGGAAGTTGATGGTGGTGACATCTGCATAGATGCCGACTTAAGAACTGTCAACATCCAAAGTTATCCAATAGAGAACAGCCGAGATAAAATGTACGTATAATCTTATACAACCTCTTAGAATCCGGAAGAATGATAAAGGAAAGACAATTGAATGATTGAATATTATGGGAGACAAATAAAGGTTTTGTTCAGTACAAATTGTATCATTCTGAAGAATTATAATGGAAGTAAATCAACTGGAAAAATAAAATCTTTACGCTGGATGCCTCGACCGAATCAACGCCTACCGAATCAACGCCTACCGAATCAACGGCATTTATTTTACTTAACACCTTTATATTTCAAATCATGTAAATTGAAATAAAAAGTTCTTATTTTCGAAACCTTTAAAATTAGTGAGAAAATCAATTCAGAACAATCAGAATTAATTTAGTTAATATTCTTAGATTCTCGCAAAGTCGAATAATAGAATTAGCTTTAAAAAGGACTGCTGTCACCCTTAATGATGATTATGTTCCTGACAAAGAGATTGAATTTTAAAGCATTTAATCACTTTTAGGTCTTGAAATGAGATTTACTGTTCCAAATCTTTACTATATTTCGAAAAAGTGTGGGACAAAAGTTATTTTCGAATTTATATTGATTTAATTTTTTATTAAAGACGAAAAAATAGTATATGATTTTCCATCTTTCGTTTTATGGTATGGAAGTGTTGATTATGTTTGCAAACATTTTCACAATTACTTTAGTATTAAGAGAATGAACTTGGTAAAATGTCCAGAATATAACAATTTATAAAATCAAAATATGTTGAATATAAATATAGGCTCATAACATTTTATTCTCTTAAAAATATTTGAAGGAATACACATATCATTGTGAGATTTTATCAATCAAGTTTAGTCTTGTGTATCTCATGATAGACTTAGATATGACTGAGCTGGAGAGGTAGAAGATATGCAAAAGCTGAAATAGAGAGACAGAGAGAAATGCAAAGACTGAAATAGAGAAAGAGACATATGCAAATACTGAGCTATATATATATATATATATATATATATATATATAGTCATCCGCAGACAGATCTGTTCCGCTGTATCACAGCTCATCAGTACGGCTTAGACTCCGTTCGCTTCCTAACCCAGGATAGAAACACGACCGAATCGGCGTCAGTCAGCGACTCCACCCCTAGGCCACGAGCGTCCGGTAGAAGAAGACAGGCTTTTTAGCGCGTATAAACACGCCCAATAGCTAGAGTGTTCCAGTTCATTATTGAATAAACGATGCGTATATGCCGGAGTAGATACTGTTTACAAAGTCTCCCACTCTCCCAGAGTGCTCAATCAGGGTGTGAGAGCGTATATATATATATATAGATAGATAGATAGATAGATAGATAAACATAAACACATGTACTTTTCAGTTTATTACTCCAATGCTACCTAATTACACTAAACATATATATGTATATATACATGACTAATATATATATATATATATATAGTTTTGTATCATAATTAAATTAGACTACTTGTATTAAATAGTGTTCAGTATATTTATATTGTAGAGTTTTAAAATATTTTCATTTAGAAATGAGCTATTTTCGCAACCTAGGTTTTAACTTTTCTGTACAGTAAGGTGATTAATAATAACTGATTTTCCAACGTTTTTTTAAACGTACAGCAGGGATTTTTGTGAACGTGAGACTGGAATTTTTTTTAAACTACTGAAAAATTTACAATTAGGGAAGAGTTACTTGAGAATCTTAACATATTTTCATCCAGGTTTGTAGGATCCTAAAATGTATCTATTAGTGAAATTACATCTGGATATTACTTTTGTTCTTTTATTTTGTAATATATATATATATATATATATATATATATATATATATATATATATATATATAAAAATCAAAAGTGGCATGTAGGTAAAATACCAAAAAGAATCCTATTAATAAGAATCTCATTCTTATTAAAATCATTTTAATAGAAGGATCTATGTAAATAGTATTATCTATTTACAGAACCAAATATGTAAAATTTCAAATAAAATTACGAAAATTATATCTGCTGTATGGTAATTTCAGCGAGGAGAAACCTCAATTCTTCAGCATCAAAATTTACTTATTATTTGAATACAGAACAAAATTCATTTACCCGAAGAAAATTCATACCTGGATGTTTATATGCAAGAAGAAAAATAAGATAATATCAGAAAGAATAATGGCAGAGTTTTTAAGAGAGAGAGAGAGAGAGAGAGAGAGAGAGAGAGAGAGAGTAGATTGGTGTTTGGACTTTGATATGAAGGATAAGGAAGAAGGAGAAAAAAGAGAAAAGAAAAGTAAAGAAAGGAGAGAGGACAAAAAGGATTCAAGACACGATCAATGAAAATGACTTTCAGATTATATCCATGTAAATCAAAACTTAAAAATTAATCGTGCTACAAGAAAGTAAGTGTTGGAACTGGAAAGCGGCAAAAAGGGGGAAAAAACAAAGGTTTAGACAGGGACATGGAGTAGGGAAAAGCAAAAACTAAGACAGACAGCCGTCGAAAGAAACCTACCTAAATGAGAGATTGTGCAAAAAAAAAAAAAAAAGGAAAAAAGGCAAAATAAAAAGGGGAAAAGGAAAATAAAGAAAATAACTAAAATTGCAATTAAATTTGCAAATTTTTTCCGTTTAAAATAATTTTGTCTTACTATTGTAGGGATACAATTAAATTCTACTACTAGAATAAAAAGGAAGGAGCAGAAAAAGAAAATATTCATTTTTTCAAAACAAATTTTTTTTTTCAAAACAGATAAAAATAAAATAAAATATTATTTGATAAATTATTATATATATTTTATTTTAAAAAAAAACAAAATAAAACATCTTTTTCAAAATAAAAAGGAAAAAAATACAAACATCTTTTCCAAATTAACAAAGGAATACTGTATTTTTCCAAAAATTGGTCCATTTAAAATAATATCGTCTTACTATTATAGGGATAACTTACTTTAATGTCTACTATTGAAATAAAACGGTAGGGGCAAAAGAAAGAAAATATGGTATTTGAGGGTGTTTAAAAGGAGGATTTTGATAGATAATATTCGCACGCATACACACACACACACACACACAAACACACACACATATATATATATATATATATATATATATATATATATATATATATATACAACTCTTTTATAAAGAAAATATGGATACACAAAAAAGAAAGGAAGCTACCTGATATCGAAGGATTTTTATATGGAATTTTAAAGAAATAGATAATTGTAGTGCAGATCATAGAATCCTTTAAGTTATCTCCCTATATCAATAAATTGATTATTGATATAAATAAAATATTAAAAAGATATATGAGAAAAGAGAGACGGCGAAAAGGATTCAAGACTCTATCGTGGAAAATGACTTGCATGCAAACTTCCAGGTATGAATTTCTTTCATCCCAGCCAAGAAGTTGAGACTTAAATCCCACTCGGCCCCTTGGTTCTCCCACGCTTACTCGGCCGCCATCTCCCATCGAAATTTCTTCTACCGGCTTTATCGGAGTCACGCGTTTGACCATAACAGGCGCCTCTTTGCTTCTGCTCGCAATGAGTGCAAGAAGATACTTAAAGATGCTAAGCTGCTGTTTGTAGCCAGAATAAACAGCGCATAGCAAACACTCAATCCCCCTCTAATCAACGAATTTGAGGTCCTTATCTATACAAAAGACAAGCCTGAGTGCTTCGCTCGCAAATTCTCTAGCAACTCGACACAGACATCATCTGGACTTCCCACCCTGAAAAGAGGCCCAACTGAATGACATCTACATTACCGCTCGGTGGTCTCTAACATAATTTCAAATCTTGACCACCATAAAGCGAGTAGCGGCGACGGAATCCCAATCATTGTCCTGAAGAAATGTTCCCCTGAACTCTCCTCTGTTCTCTTCAAACTCTATTACTACTGACACTCTGTTTCTTGCTTTCCGGTCTGTTGGAAGTCCTCCTCCGTGGTTCTAATATATAAAAACACTGGTGAACATTCTGACCCCTCTAATTGTCGCCCTATCAGCCTCCTACCGATTCTTGGCAAAGTGTTTGAAGTCATCATCAACGCCAAGGTGGTTCGACATCTCACAGCCCACAGACTTCTTTCTGACAAACAGTATAGTTTCCGCCTTACCAGGTCTACTGATGATATGCTCACGCCCATCAATGAGTATATACAACAGGCTCTCGACAAGAACGAGGAAGCCCGAACGGTTGCCCTAGATATCGCCAAAGCTTTTGACAGAGTCTGAAATGCTGGCCTTCTATGCAAGCTGCGAGACTATGGTATAACTGTACAGTTTTTTGACCTTATCTAGTCGTTCCTTTCAAATCGCACACTGAAAGTAGTATTGAACGGACATGCCTCCCAATACTATCATACAAATGCGTGTGTCCCACAAGGCTTATGCTTTTCCTTATCTACATTAACAATCTCCCAGATGTAATAAGATTACAAGTAAGCATATACGCTGACGACACTACGGTTTACTCTCGCATCGATCAAAAATCTACCGAAGCTGACAAAGCAAACCTCGCTGCCGAGCTTGAAAATGACCTCCAATCCGTAGCGGACTGGGGTAAGAAATGGCTTGTGAATTTTAACGCTTCCAAAATAAAGCTGCTATCTAGTAATCATCACAGACAATCGCTTTTCCCCCGGCATTGGCATGGATCAGGCTAGACTCTCTGAAAGTAAAACACTGCACCTTCACGGGTTAACTCTCACAACAGACTTAAAGTGGAATGACAATAAAGAATCTATAGCTAAATCCACTGATAAGAAAGTCGGTTCTCTGTGTAGGGCCAGGAAGTTTTTTCCGTCTGAAACAATCCTGCACATACATAAATCTCCCATCCGTTCGTTAATTGAATATTGCTGCCATATCTGTTTTGGTGCTCCTGTTATTCACCTATGTGTCCTTGACAAAATTCAACGGAGTATCTTTAATGTGATCGATTCCGACATGGCAGCTTAGATACAGTCACTTTCTCACAGGTGCCATGTGGCTTCCCTAAATCTATTCTACAAATACTTTCAAGGCTTCTGCTCCGATGAACTTAACACACTGGTGGCCCGTATATATGAATTTTTTCGAGCCACAAAATTAGCAACTCGGTCTCACCCTTATATTTAAACCTAATAATATGTAAACGCAAATTCTACTTCAGCAGCTTTTTCAACTCTCACTTCCTGCCTGTGGAATTCCCTTCCATTTACTTGCTTCCCCGACAGCTACAATGTCCAAAAAAGTAAATGTAAAGTCAATAGTCATTTCGTATCTCACTAACCTGCATCCTCTATCTCATACTCCTTTCTTCGTTTATGCCACTCTCATCAGTATTCTCATCCTTCTTTTACTGACTTCCTGACACTCTCTATAACCTGTCACTCTTTCTCAAAACTTTGCTCCTATGTAACCCCCTGCAAAACAGTGGCAGACAAATGTCTTGCTTTTGGCTATCTGATTATGAAAAAAAAGATGAAAAAAAAAAATAAATGAAAACTTTAGGTAGGGGAATTATTCGGGCATTAGGAAAATAAACTTAGAACTAGCTATCCAAATTCATGGGCTCAGAAAATATAAAGGTTAGAAATTCGTATCTAGATGATCATTTTTATTAATACTCTAGTGATTAGGAAGAGGGGAAAAAGCATTTATTAGATATGGATTCATTTTGGATTACTTTTCTGAGAGTTTTTATATCATAATTTAAGATTTGAAAATGCAAAAATTAGATTTTTTGCGATATTTTCTTATGAATTCCTTACGTTTCATCCCTGATAGTTTTGGACATTTAATAAATAGAAGCCATTAATCATCATAAGCGCCCTTAAATTCATTGACTTTAAATTGAAGCCTACTCTAATCTAAAAATAGTTAACTACTTAGACATTACCTTCAATCTGAATGACGACTCAAAGACAATAATACTTCCAGCTATATTAATATCCATTCCAACTACGCAAAATCTATTATAAAGCAAATAACAAAATATTGTAAACACGAGGATTAACCAATTATTGTCCAACCTCAAAATTGTCAATGAAAATAATAAAGTATACAACAAGGCCCTCTAGGAAAATGCTTTCAAGTGTAAATTGGTATATGAAAATCGATTATTAAACCTGAAACATCTAATACTTAAAATAGACGTATACAAAGCAAAGCAATAAGGTTAACCCCCATTCTGTAGACTATTTAATATTAATATAAAAAATTCTTCAAATTATAACTAAAACTTTCAACACCCTCAAAATCTTCGATAGAAATACTCTCAATACACAATACACAAAATCTTCGATAGAAATACTCTCAAAATTAGCTACTTCTGAACTCATAAGATAGACAATATTATCAGTTCTCATAACAATTAAATTTTGAAGAATTTAGATAATACTAACAAAAAACAGGAATTTAAAATTCTTGTAATTGTAGATCCATGAACAACTGTCCGGTGAGAGGCAAATTTAGACCTACCCAGCCCAAATCTCCCCAAATAACAACAAGAAGAATTACCTGATCTGTATTGGCATTTCAGCAGGTGAATTTAAACAATGTTACTAGACTCACAAACACTCCTTTTCAAACCGCAATGTAATATTTCAAATATCTCTTTCTCGAAGATTTTGTGAAATGAAAGAAGAGGTACTAAACACCATAGTATTCAGGAAACTGATAGATTCAGCGCGCACCCCTAAAAATCTTTACAATAGATGTAACCTATGCTAAGTTGAAAAAATTTAAATATTAAAGTATCCTAAACAAAATCTACTTTTAAATATACGTAAGGAATTGAAAAGCAAATGTCCCCAAAATGTAAATTTTTACATTTTTAAAATATAAATTATAATATAAAACCCTCAAAAAAGTTATCCAAAATTAATATATGTCTGATAGAAGCTTTCCTTTCATCTTTCTAATCACTGGAGTATAAATAGAAACGATCATACAAATCCAACTTTTTAATATTTGTATTTTTCGTGTTCATGAATTTAGATAGCAACTAAATACAAATTCTAAGTTTGTTTAAAAATTATTTCCCTCTTATTTTGAAAAAAATACAATATCTGCTCCTCCGTTTTTGTTATTATAATATACATCCGTTAAATTCATTTTGTACTGTATTTCTCTATTTACATAAATAAATTTTGCCGCTGAAGAAGTGAGTATTTTTCTCGCTGAAATCGTCATACAGCATATATAATTTTCGACTTTTCATTTGAATATATATATATATATATATATATATATATATATATATATAGATAGATAGATAGATAGATAGATAGATAGATATATAGATAGATAGATAGATAGATAGATAGATATATAGATAGATAGATAAGTGAAGTAACTGGGATAGATAGATATATAGATAGATAGATAGATATGAAGTAACTGGGATAGATAGATAGATAGATAGATATGAAGTAACTGGGATAGATAGATATATAGATAGATAGATAGATATGAAGTAACTGGGATAGATAGATATATAGATAGATAGATAGATATGAAGTAACTGGGATAGATAGATATATAGATAGATAGATAGATATGAAGTAACTGGGATAGATAGATATATAGATAGATAGATAGATATGAAGTAACTGGGATAGATAGATATATAGATAGATAGATAGATATGAAGTAACTGGGATAGATAGATATATAGATAGATAGATAGATATGAAGTAACTGGGATAGATAGATATATAGATAGATAGATAGATATGAAGTAACTGGGATAGATAGATATATAGATAGATAGATAGATATGAAGTAACTGGGATAGATAGATATATAGATAGATAGATAGATATGAAGTAACTGGGATAGATAGATATATAGATAGATAGATAGATATGAAGTAACTGGGATAGATAGATATATAGATAGATAGATAGATATGAAGTAACTGGGATAGATAGATATATAGATAGATAGATAGATATGAAGTAACTAGATAGATAGATATATAGATAGATAGATAGATATGAAGTAACTGGGATAGATAGATAGATAGATAGATAGATATGAAGTAACTGGATAGATAGATATATAGATAGATAGATAGATATGAAGTAACTGGGATAGATAGATATATAGATAGATAGATAGATATGAAGTAACTGGGATAGATAGATATATAGATAGATAGATAGATATGAAGTAACTGGGATAGATAGATATATAGATAGATAGATAGATATGAAGTAACTGGGATAGATAGATATATAGATAGATAGATAGATATGAAGTAACTGGGATAGATAGATATATAGATAGATAGATAGATATGAAGTAACTGGGATAGATAGATATATAGATAGATAGATAGATATGGAAGTAACTGGGATAGATAGATATATAGATAGATAGATAGATATGAAGTAACTGGGATAGATAGATATATAGATAGATAGATAGATATGAAGAAATTGGGATAGATAGATATATAGATAGATAGATAGATATGAAGTAACTGGGATAGATAGATATATAGATAGATAGATAGATATGAAGTAACTGGGATAGATAGATATATAGATAGATAGATAGATATGGTGCTAACTGGGATAGATAGATATAGATAGATAGATAGATAGTAATAACTGATAGATAGATATATAGATAGATAGATAGATATGAAGTAACTGGGATAGATAGATATATAGATAGATAGATAGATATGAAGTAACTGGGATAGATAGATATATAGATAGATAGATAGATATGAAGTAACTGGGATAGATAGATATATAGATAGATAGATATGAAGTAACTGGGATAGATAGATAGATAGATAGATAAGAGATATGAAGTAACTGGGATAGATAGATAGATAGATAGATAGATAGATATGAAGTAACTGGGATAGATAGATAGATAGATAGATAGATAGATATGAAGTAACTGGGATAGATAGATAGATAGATAGATAGATAGATAGATAGATAGATAGATATAAGCAATTGGATGTATTACGATGAGCTGTGATACAGCGAAACAGATCTGTCTGCGGATGACTATTTACGCTCTCACACCCCAATTGAGTACAACAGAGGAATGGCAGACTTTGAAGAAACTGTTGCTACTCACGCATTTACGCATTGTTAATTTAGTAATGAATTTGAACACTCTCACCTACTGGCGTGTTTGCATTGTGCGTACATTGTATATAACACGCTAAAATCCACATTTTTGCACAGGAGTGTCCATAGCTCAGAGGTAGAATCCCCCGACTGATGTTAATTTGGCCGGGTTTCAATCCTGGCTAGAAGTAATCGGATGTCTAACCGTACTCATGAGATGTGATACAGCAAACCAGATCTATCTACGGATGATATTTAACTTTCACGTTAGAACATGTAAATAACTACAATAAAATTATACATTTTGTTTCGACAATGTTTCGTCAGGTAGTTGGCAATAATGGTAATAAACATTAGTGTTAATTTTAATGACCGACTTTTTCATGTTACAGAAAATCCTTCTGAGACAATAAGCGAATTTCGTCAGAAATTGTCCGAAGCTGGATTTGATATAATTACAACAATCATCAGGATTGTTAGAGACACTATTGAGTTGAGTAAATTGTTGAAATAATGTATCAACACTTATATTTTGAAGATAAACTGTTATCATCAGTATAGTTAAAGACAATTGAAGTATTTTATAAGATTTTGAAACGGAGGAAGAATGCTTTTGTTTTGAAGATAACTTGTCATCATCAAGATAGGTAAAGTCAACTGAAGTTTTTAGAAATATTTTGAAGCGTAGAACAATGCAAATATCTTGAAGATAAACTGTAATCTACAGGAGGAGTAAAGATAATTGACGTTTTCAGTAAGATTTTGAAATGGTAGGACAATGCTATTATTTTGAAGGATAGGAAATGTCAATTGACGCCTTTAGGAAGAGTTTGAAATGGTGGAAAGAAGCAGTTATTTTGATGACAAACTGTGATCATCAGCATATGTAAAGATGGTTGACGTAATCAATAAGATTTAAAATGGTGGAACAATGCATTTATTTTGAAGATAAAATGTTAACATCAGGTACATTAAAGACAATTGATGTCTCAAATAAAATTTTAAAATGGTGGAATAATGCGATTATTTTGAATATAATCTGTTACCATTAGGAAAGGTAAAATCAATGGACGTTTTTAGTAAGATATTGAAATTGTGAAAAATGATATTATTCTGAAGGTAACAAGTTATCATCTTCATCAGGACCGGTAAAGTCTATTGACGACGTTAGTAAGATTTTTAAATGATGGATTAATTCTATTATTTTAAAGATAAACTGTTATCATGAGAAAAGTTAATAACAAGTGACATCTTTATTGAGGTTTGAAATTGTGTAACAACGCTATTATTTTTAAGAAAAACTGTTATCTTCAGGATTAATTCTATTATTTTAAAGATAAACTGTTATCGTGAGAAAAGTTAATAACAAGTGACATCTTTATTGAGGTTTGAAATTGTGTAACAACGCTATTATTTTTAAGAAAAACTGTTATCTTCAGGATTAATTCTATTATTTTAAAGATAAACTGTTATCGTGAGAAAAGTTAATAACAAGTGACATCTTTATTGAGGTTTGAAATTGTGTAACAACGCTATTATTTTTAAGAAAAACTGTTATCTTCAGGATTAATTCTATTATTTTAAAGATAAACTGTTATCGTGAGAAAAGTTAATAACAAGTGACATCTTTATTGAGGTTTGAAATTGTGTAACAACGCTATTATTTTTAAGAAAAAACTGTTATCTTCAGGATTAATTCTATTATTTTAAAGATAAACTGTTATCGTGAGAAAAGTTAATAACAAGTGACATCTTTATTGAGGTTTGAAATTGTGTAACAACGCTATTATTTTTAAGAAAAACTGTTATCTTCAGGATTAATTCTATTATTTTAAAGATAAACTGTTATCGTGAGAAAAGTTAATAACAAGTGACATCTTTATTGAGGTTTGAAATTGTGTAACAACGCTATTATTTTTAAGAAAAACTGTTATCTTCAGGATTAATTCTATTATTTTAAAGATAAACTGTTATCGTGAGAAAAGTTAATAACAAGTGACATCTTTATTGAGGTTTGAAATTGTGTAACAACGCTATTATTTTTAAGAAAAACTGTTATCTTCAGGATTAATTCTATTATTTTAAAGATAAACTGTTATCGTGAGAAAAGTTAATAACAAGTGACATCTTTATTGAGGTTTGAAATTGTGTAACAACGCTATTATTTTTAAGAAAAACTGTTATCTTCAGGATTAATTCTATTATTTTAAAGATAAACTGTTATCGTGAGAAAAGCTAATAACAAGTGACATCTTTATTGAGGTTTGAAATTGTGTAACAACGCTATTATTTTTAAGAAAAACTGTTATCTTCAGGATTAATTCTATTATTTTAAAGATAAACTGTTATCGTGAGAAAAGTTAATAACAAGTGACATCTTTATTGAGGTTTGAAATTGTGTAACAACGCTATTATTTTTAAGAAAAACTGTTATCTTCAGGATTAATTCTATTATTTTAAAGATAAACTGTTATCGTGAGAAAAGTTAATAACAAGTGACATCTTTATTGAGGTTTGAAATTGTGTAACAACGCTATTATTTTTAAGAAAAACTGTTATCTTCAGGATTAATTCTATTATTTTAAAGATAAACTGTTATCGTGAGAAAAGTTAATAACAAGTGACATCTTTATTGAGGTTTGAAATTGTGTAACAACGCTATTATTTTTAAGAAAAACTGTTATCTTCAGGATTAATTCTATTATTTTAAAGATAAACTGTTATCGTGAGAAAAGCTAATAACAAGTGACATCTTTATTGAGGTTTGAAATTGTGTAACAACGCTATTATTTTTAAGAAAAACTGTTATCTTCAGGATTAATTCTATTATTTTAAAGATAAACTGTTATCGTGAGAAAAGTTAATAACAAGTGACATCTTTATTGAGGTTTGAAATTGTGTAACAACGCTATTATTTTTAAGAAAAACTGTTATCTTCAGGATTAATTCTATTATTTTAAAGATAAACTGTTATCGTGAGAAAAGTTAATAACAAGTGACATCTTTATTGAGGTTTGAAATTGTGTAACAACGCTATTATTTTTAAGAAAAACTGTTATCTTCAGGATTAATTCTATTATTTTAAAGATAAACTGTTATCGTGAGAAAAGTTAATAACAATTGACATCTTTATTGAGGTTTGAAATTGTGTAACAATGATATTATTTTTAAGAAAGATTGTTATCTTCAGGATAGCTAAAAAATTGACATCCTTAGCAATATTTTGGAATGATACAAATAGATTACAATTTTGAAAATTTACTGTTACTATCCGCTTGATTAAAGACATTGCTCTTTTAGTGAAAATGTAAATGATGGACCGTAATATATTTTTTAAGATAAACTGCTATTATCCGGATAGATAAAACCACTGATGTAATTAGAAAGATTTTGAAATGGTGGAACGATTTTATCGTTTTTAAGATACATTGTTATCTTCAGGATAGATAAAAGGATTGTCATGTTTAGTAAGATTTTAAAATGATAGACCAACGCGACTATATTGAAGATAACCTGTTATCATGTGAATATATAATGACATTTGACGTATTTCCTAAGATTTTGAAATGGTGGAAAAATTCTATTATCAAGAAAATAAACTGCTATCTTCCACATAGTAAAAAACAATTGACACCTTTAGTAAGATTTTGAAATGGTCGGATAAATGCTATTATTTTGAAAATGACCTGCTATCATTAAGATCAGTAAAGAGAATTGAAAAAATAATAACAAATGACATCTGTATTATGTTTATCAAATTGGGGAACAGTGTTATTAGTTTAAAGAGAAACTGTTATCATCAAGATAGGTAAAACAATAGACGACTTTATTAAGATTTTGAAATAGTGGATCAATGCTATTATTTTGAAGATAAATTATTATCATCAGGATAGTTAAAATAATTGATATATTTACTAATGTAATATAACAATCTGGCCCCACCCGAGGAAGTGATGCAAGCGGGGGTGTTTCCGGTCGTTGAAAGGAACGGATGTTTGTTTGACCTTATTTCCGGCAGTAGCGGAAATGGCTACAGAGGCAAACAGAACAGGTGTCTCTGAGAATTACGTGGGCGTGCGTGGGCGAGGCAAAAAACCGGAAGAAAAAGTTCCGGTACTGGAGATTATAAAAAGACCTCGGCGCACGGATTCACGAGACAGAGAGACAGACAGACCAGACCAGAGGAGCGACAGAGATCGGCCGGTGAAGAGAGACACTCCCGTCAACCCATTAGAAGCGCGCTCTCTCACTCTCTGTTCCCTAGGCTACACGGTTCATCGTCATTAATAAAAATATAACTCATATATTTTTATATATATGCGTGTTTGTTGTTTATTGATATACAACACTAAGATTTTGATACGGTTGAACAATGATAATATTTTGGAAATGACATGACATCAGAATAGTTAAATCAATTAACGTATTTAGAAAAATTTTTAAATTGTGGTCTAATGCAATTTTTTAACGATAAACTTTCATCATTAGGAGAGGTAAAACGATTGACTTATTTAGGAAGATCTTCAATTATTAGAACAATACCATTAACAGTTTAAGAAAATTCCCGTATTGTCTAAGATTTTGAACAATGCTATTATTTTTAAGATTGACTCTTATTGTCAGAGTAGTTAAAACGATTGACATCTTTAGTAAGGTTTTTGAATGGTGGAAGAATGCTATAATTTTATAATGTGTTATCATCAAAATAAAAAAAGACAATTCACATAATTAGTAAAGTTTGAAATAGGGGAACAATGCTCTTATTTAGAAGATATATCGTTATCATTAGGATACGTAATGACAACTGACGTCTTTTCTAAGATTCTCAAATGGTGGAACAATTTTATTATTTTGAAGATAAACTTTTATCTTAAGGACAGTTAAAAATGACTTAGTAAGATTTTTAAATGGTTGAATAATGCTATTATTTTGAAGCATTTTATTTATCACCAGGACATCTAAAGACAACTGACGCCTTCAGAATAATTTTGGAATGGTTAAGCAATGCTATTATTCAGAAGGCAAATTGTGATCTTCAGATTAATAAAGACAATTGATATCTTTAGTAAGATTTTTAAATGTTGGAAGAATCCTATTATTTTGAAGATAAACTATTATGATCAGAATAAGTAAAATCAATTGACGTATTAATAATATTTCTGCATTCTGCAACGATGCTATTATTTTGAAGATACACTGTTTATCATCACGATATGTAAGTCAATTGACGTATTTAATAAGATTTTGAAATTGTATCACAATTCTATTATTTTGAATATTACCTATTATTTTCATCATATTAAAATATAATTGTCGGCTTTAATAAGATTTTGTAATGGTGGAACAATGCTATTATTTTAAAGATAAACTGTTATCATCAGTATATATAAAGACAATTGACGTCTTTAATAGGATTTTGAAACGGTAGTACACTGCTATTATTTTGAAGAAAAACTTTAATCATCCCAATAGTTAAAAAGCTAGTTATCTATAAGAAGGTTTTGACATGGTTAAACACTGCTAATATTTTAAAGTTATCCGATTATTATCAGAATGACTACAGACTATTGACGTATTTGTAAGAGTTAAAAATGGTAGAAGAAGGTTATTATTTAAAGATAACGTATTATCATCATGATACGTAAAACAACTGAAGTCTAACACGCATTTGAAAAAGTAGAACAATGTTTTTATTTTGAAGATAATCTATCAACATCAAGTAAAAATGATTGACATCTTTAGGAAGACTTTGACGATAAATCTCATCATCATGATGGTTAAAATAATTGACGTTTTTAATAAGATTTTGAAAGGTAGAACGATGGTATTATTTTGTATAAATATTTTATCATGAAAATAGTTAAAGAATTGTCCGCTTTATAAAGAGTTAGAAATGTTTTAAAAATTTTATTTTGTTGAAGATAATCTGTTATTATCGGTATAGTTAAATCAATTGACGTCTTTAATAAGATTTTGAAAATGTAGAACAATGCTCTTATTCTGAAGATAAATTGACGTCTTTAATAAGATTTATAAATAGTAGAAAAATGTTAGTTTAAAGAAATCTGTTATCATCAGGATACATAAAGACAGCTAGTAGGATGTTGAAATGGTCGAACAATGCTATTATTTTGAAGATAAATTAACAGGATAATTAAAAAAGTTTGACATCTTTTTTAAGAATTTGAAATGGCGTAACAATGCTATTATTTTTTTAAATAAGCTTGTATGTATGGCATAAAGCTACAGGAGTGTATGTTGTGTTCATGGTACTTATTACTTTTATGTAATAAAAGTTAGGTAGGTTTGTTAGGTAGGTTATTCGCTGTTTCTCTCTGTTCGACTTTTGTTTCAAATGTCTGGTGAGTGTCATTTGCTTCAAAATATTTTCTCAATATGGGTTTTGGAGCGGTTCCAGCAAAAAGACTTCCGAAGAATCCTTTGAGTCAGATGGTTGGAGCGCATCAGCAATAAAAAGAAACTCATGCTAGCACCTCTCCCACATCCTTGAGGTTAGCATCCTTCAACATCACCTCCGCTTGGGTGTCATATATCCAGAATGCGTCTGAGTCGACTTATATGTATCATCCTCTTTCAAAAGTTTGCCAACATAAAAAATAGATACTCGGAGGCCAAAACTATGCTTCAATGATCAGTTGAAGTTATTCCTGACAGAGGCCAATATTGACAATAAGATCCGGGAAACGGTGGCTGAAGATTGGCTTTCCTTACGTAGGATCCTCCGATGGGGATCGAGAATTTTTAATTCAACCGTCAACATGAAGAGGATCTATGACGTGCTGTCACGAAGGAGCGACTCTGTCATCCCTGTTCACCACCCACTGTGACTCATGCCCACAACTTTTCATGAGTATGCTGGGCCTTCACAGCCATCTTTACTACTATTACCAGGTAAGAGAAATGGAGAAGATGACGTTTCCGAAGCTCGGATGCAAGCGAGTGCCGACTATAGATTGTCCTATAAATATATTTTCTTCTGGATATTAAGTATAAATATTCTTTTTATTTTCATTTTTCTTAAAATTTCTCCGTTACCTCCAGGATTATTTCATGGAATTGTCAGCATCATCCGTCAAGCCATATTTCTGTTGAGTCAAGCATCTTCTTCTATGAGAACCATATCCAGAAGTCATCGGAATTCTATTATGTTAAATTTCAGCACACATTTATTTTGCCTATCATTTGGAAAGTACCTTTCCCAATTCAAAACCGCCTACGTCTTTCGATGTAACATTCATAACACAATAGTGGTGGTAATTAATTTCGTGTCTGTCATTCCATCTCTTGCCAGGCGAGGCAGAGAGCTTCATAATGGTTCAGCCTGCTTCCATTCCCACGAAATATATCAATGTCTGCTTCTAATAAATTGTATTGTTCAAATTTGAATGAAAAAAATTGATTCGATTAACTAACTACTTTCCCTGAATTTGGATGTGGCTATAAGTTCATGGAGGTTAGCATGCTTAGTTGAAAGCATCGCGAATCAGCCTCTTGCGTAGCATTAAATCCCAGCAGGCGTCGTCATTTAGCAACGAATATTTGTGCATCATGTAATATCACAAGAACTCACTCCTAGCGATGTGACTACTTGTGCATTAACGTTAGCAATATCTAGTCTTTGGAAGATTCATACTGTTTCAAAGAACCGACACACACGCTTATGTAAGAACGCACACACTCACTATAATATTATTAAGTGCAGTCAAAGTCCAAAAACCTTCGCCAAGGCGATACCTACATGATCTTAGCGATTAGCAAGGAATAATTATTAAGATGAGAATAGTTTCAATGAAACTGGCCGCTATTTTTTTTTTGCTTTTAGATAATAAATATTAAATCTATATTATAGATAATAAAATTTTCGTCAAAAATAGTGTTTCTAAAAAATGTAATGACATAAAACTATGTGTGGGAGCTAATTCAGTATTTGGTATGTGAAACGTATCAAACGTGCCAGTCATAAGACCAATCATCTCTCAAAGTTGCATCCAAATCCATTCAGTGGATCTTGAGACATATACAAATCAACCATCCGAGCATGCATGGAATACTATTGTCATATCTAGTCAGGCACCCCTGTTGTTCATCTCAGTGTTGTAGACAGACTCCAAAGGAGAATCTCTAATGTGATTGGTCCCGACCTGACACCACGACTGCAGCCAGTTTCTCATCGGCGGGATGTGGCTTCCCTCTATTTCTTCTGTAAATAGTTTCATGGCTTCTGTTCTGATGAACTTAGGTCACTGGTAGCCCCTCCACAAGAATTTAGTGGATCAACCAGATTGGCAAAATATCTCACACTTTAACAGTTAGAACAAGCAAATGCAGACGACAATTCTAGTCCATTATCTTCTTTTTTCGCACTTCCTACCTGTGGAACTAACTTCAATATTCTTGCTTTCCTAACGGCTACAACCACCATGAATTTAAATGCAATGTCAATTCCCATCTCCTATCCACTTAACTCCAGCTCTTTCTACATCACCCAGTGTATCTTGTTCTTTTCTTTTCTCTCTACCTTCGCAACTGTCTTCACTCCTGTGTTCACATCCTTGTCTTGCCTTTTTTTCTTTAATCCCCTGTAGCTGGTTCATCTTTATCTTCACTCTTTTCCTGACTAAATCTTTAACTCTCTTATGTATCCTCCTGAACATCAGTGGTGTCAACGCTTTGCTTTGGGTGAAATGATTAAAAAAAATCTTGACAGTGAACAGATAGACAAACAAACAGAAAGAGACAAGAGCAAATAAATAATTACAATAATTATTTTAAAGGATTTTATTTATAATAATAATTCTAAGGTTTTATAATTTTATTATGTCAAGTCTTCTGAAGGCTTCATTTTAAAGTTAGATATGTAACCCTAGAACACTAACCATGTGTATATAGTCACTCATTTAAGTGCCTTACGTGAAACACGCTTGGGCGATCATGTCTCGAAAGAGACATGACTGACTGGGCAGAGGATTATTACGCAGTAGGTTGCCATTGCTTTCTGCGGTAGACTGGTTGCCGAACAAGGCTATAGAACCCAATCTGTCCTGTTATTTAACCCATAACTGGAAGGAATAGACGGATTAATACCTTTCCCAAGGGTATTTGCGCGTAAGTGAATGCAATGAATTCCACTGGAATTTGAACTCGGCTCCCCGATTTTTCGTTCCGCGCCGATATCTACTGCACCACAACGCACATCCGTATATATAGTACCCAACGCAAATAGATACAATACCTATGCCTTAAGGCGGAGGTAGTAATAAAAATTTTAAAGGATTTTAATTTCTGTCTATATTTCTGAGATGAGGTAGTATTTACAGTATTTACACTATTCGGAGTATTGTCTTCATCTTTATTACTACGTATCAGCCGTTGTACGCTAAGGCCTTCTTCAGGTGTTAGGAATTTCGAACCAAACTCTTTATTAAAATCACTGGGTTATATCAAACTCATTCCTTGCGTAAATCCTCATTGGAAATCATGATTTATCTCTCACTAACCCTGCAAGTTACTTGTTCACCACTATTGGGCCATGTATCCTTAAACACACATGGCCCAGTGGATATAGATGTTGGAGGTTCCTGACTTGATTCTTAGAGTTATGAGTTCAATATCAGCAGTGGTAAATAAGGAACTTGCAGGGTTAGAGGGAGATAACTGAGGACTTCAAAACAAACCTTTACGCAAAGAATGAGGATGATATACTACAGTGATTGTAATAAAGGTTTCGGTTCGAAATTCTTAACACCTAAAGTATGCCCGAGCGTACAACGGCTGAAACGTAGTACAAATGTTAATTAAGATGAGGATAATAATCTGAACAATGTAAATACTGATTTTAATATCTAATGATTATTCTAAGTGTTTTTACTTTTTTATATTGAATCTTTAGAAAACTTCATTTTAAAGTTAGATAATTAACCCGCGAAATCTAACCATGGGTATAAATTACCCAGCGGAAATGACGTCATTTTAATTACAATTTAGTTAAATTTTCAGTACCTGTTTTCTTACTTAAAAAAATAATTTTTTTCAGTTTCTATTAATGTTAACTCAAAGTAAAAGTTTTGAAGTGCTTGCATGTAAATTATTTCAAATAATGATTTATATTTAATATTTTTTTGATATTTTCAAAATCGAGTATGATATGCCCATTGTTAGTAGTGGTGCAACATTAATTGATGGTTAATGTTCCAGGGTAAAAAATCTACTTGTATAAATAAGACGGTTTTTCTAATGTTATGCATTTCTTATGTATAGAACATGGCCGATCATGTATCTCCACAAATTTTTATCCATTATGACTCAATGTTCGATACCATCTATTTCCTGTTCCACAATCTTTTTATAAAATCGAGTTCCTTAATTATTAACCTCTCTCGTTCTAGCCTACAGTATATCTTGTGACGGTTTGATTTTCCAAAACTTTCTTCCTAAGTGGAAGTAAATGGATCTTTCAGACGATTAAAAAAGATCGGATTCGTTTCGGGGACGATAAAATTATATTTACTTATATTATTGTTCCAGCTAATAAAAGACTGTAGATCATTTTTTATATCATTGAACAATTTGACCTTATCGAACCAATCATATTCCTGTTAATTGGTTTTACCTTCTCTGTAAGCAGGCAGATATATAGACGAGCAAAAATCATTTTTTCTGAATAAAGTGCTCCACTCTAGATCTAAAACACATATTTATATATTACGGCATAATTGTGTTTCTTTTTTTCTCAACGTAAAACTTTTCCATTAAATATAAGTGAATTTTGACAGTTTATGCATAATAGTAATAAAATGAAAAGTATTTAAAATATCAACTCGCCCAAGTGACCTTTAACTTTCAAGAAAAATCATTAGTAAATTAGAGAACACACAGATGTATGCATACATATATATAGAAAAAATGGTCCATTAAATTAAGATGTGGATTGAGCTCTCTAGTGGGTGCAAGGTGTGTTTACCGATGCATTTTGGGATTAAATTCGTTGTCAAAATCCAATATGCTGTAAATGATTTATAGCTCATTTAGTAAAGCTGCTGATTCGTTAATTTGAAGATCTTGCAGAAACATTGAGAATAAACTGGAAGGAGAAGGATCCGATGCAAATATATATTATTTTCTTACTAATATATTCTCACGTAATGTTGTCATTACTGGCTGGAAACATTATAAATTAATTTCTTATACATTTAAGTATCTCCATAAAGATAAATGTATGTGGTCATAAGCAAAATTCGAGTTACGAATTGAAAAAAATATACCAGGCGCGATTAACACATTGTCGTCTAAATGACGCAAAATGAAAACAATAGTGACGTCTTATATTAACAGTTATCTTTACCAAAATTACACACAAATATTTTGAAATAATAAAGAGTAAGTTTTTTTTATAAAACAAAAATTATTTGTTCTTGTCGTTTAGGTTGACCTTTTTTATTGATTTGATTTTTTTCTTTTATAATGAATGTTGTTTTGTTTCACTGCTGAAGGATTTCTTTTTTAGATTATAGTTTGGTGATTGTGTTCTTGCGTATATTTGTGGAATTTATATGTGTGTTTTCGTTTGGTTGTTCTTATATTATTTTCTGCTTTTGTTATGATTGAGTGTTAGTATATTGATGTTTCTATTTGCTTTGTGTTTGTTTTTATTTGTCAGGGTGGCTCTTTATATTATGTTGTTAGTTGCCATCTGTTGTTAAGTAGACAGTTGCCTTTCCTTCGGCAGTTAGATTTGTTCGTATGATGTTATTGGTTTGTGTTCTTGTCATTTATACAAATAGCCTTTGTCTTCATTCAGGATCTCTGGACAACTTCGGGATCTCTTTTATCTCTTCTGAACGGTCTCCTTGTTTAATTTGGGTCATGCTATCATAATTCTTAATTTCCGTTAGTCTTTGGTGTTAAAAGAAGTTTTTTTTTGTTCTCTAGCTCAACTGCACCCCGCACATAATAAACAAGATGGTGGCAGTCTGGGAAGTTAAGTGCTGAAAGTAAGGGGCGATGTCATCGCAGAAATTATCTGAAGTGGATTCTGCTATTTGTGTCGCTTCTACCGCATGATTAAAAGTCAGCCACCCATTAGACCTAAGGCAGTCCGTGTAGATACTGAGACCCTGTGAGAAAATAAATGGCATAACTTTGCCATCAATAGCGATTACACCAAAAACATTCAGAATCAATATTAGACTCATTCAAATCCATCCTAATCCTTTTAGATTTGCGCCCAAATGCTGAAATATTCGCGGTAGATTTTCTAGTGTGAATTCCAAACAGTACAGCATGTCATTTCAATGAGGGAGAGACATTTCAGATAAATTGTATCAGTAAAAGGACAATATGAATAAAGACAAAAAGAAAACTTATATTCACTAAAGCGTTTTGTTCTCTGATGGATTTTATCACGGCAAATGTTTAACTTTATTAAATATAAATATTAATGTTTAACCTTTTACGATATGACGGAGTTAGTAAAAATATACCTGTCATCTGACAATATGAATAAAGACAAAAAGAAAACTTATATTCGTCAACGCGTTTCGTTTTTTGATAGATTTTATCAAGGCAAATGTTTATGTTTATCAAATATAAATAATAATGTATTATCGTTTCAAATATAATATACTAGCAGTATAGTCCGGCGTTGCTGGGGTGTATTGAAAGCTTTAAAACTAATCCATAATCCTGGAGCTCAAACTCTGCCTAAAGAATATTTGTGGGAAGTTTGGTGAGAATCGGATAAAAATTGTAGATTTGTATAAAGGACATCCTTCTCTTGCCCACTTCTTGACACCCCCAATAACCAGTCACTCTTTCTCATACCTTTCATCCTATGTAACCCCTTGCCCACCATTGGCAGTGCTTGGGGCGATATGATTAAAAATGTATATATATATATACATATTAAAAACGAATATTTATCAGTGCAGCAAAAAATCAGGTAATTTGACAGACGAGAGGTAATAGATTTCTATGCTTAATTAAAAATGTGACTATTTTTTAATGTATCTATATATAGAGATATGTAAATTAATATTTAAATTACTTTGAATTGGCATTGACTTATGCAGTATTTTGCGTTATTTTGGAGTGACATTAATTTATGCGGTTTGTATAACAGGAAGTCATTCTAAGGCCATTTATCATTGCTTGAGATAATATTAATTCTTTCAGGAGAGAAGATATTCGCAAAAATCTGGTGCGCACATTTATTTTTTGGTAAAATGTGATGGCGCCATTTTCAATAATATTTCTTCTAAGTTATGTTCGAAATAATTTCTGTGCATTATTAATGTAAAAGATAAATTGTTGTGTATAACGTCACTATGAATATTTATGAGCACCTATATTTTAAAAAAATTGAAAACCAATAAGATTTTTAATTTTATATATATATATCAATCAAGGTGGGTGTTCAGAGAGTTTGGATTTGGGAATACTGCTTTTCTCAATTAGACAGTTTGCAAAGGAGTATTCCATTTGTAGTTCAAAAGTTTTATGGCAGTTTTTCCATGTCAAATACAGTTTTGTTTTCAGGATGGAAGACACAGTTGAAGATGGAATTGGTAGGACATGAATAAAGTTTGATGTAATATTGGAGTGCTAGTTTTTTCAGTCTTAGTGGGAGTGAGCATTCATGGGCCTCTGCATATAGACTGTTTACAGGAGAAGTGTTGTAAGCTCCTAATACTAATCTCAACCTTTGATTAGGTATGGTTTCCAATTCTCTTAAATAGGACTTTATGGTAGATCCATAGATAAAGCAGCCATAATCCAGTTTTGATCAAATTAATGATTTTAAAATTTTATTAAGAATTATCGATCTGCTCCCCAGTTAATTACCTATATTGCAGTTTCATCAATGAAAGAATGAAAGAAATTTACAGTGATTCGGACGAGATCATCTTTGCTTTCCTGTCCTGTAAAATTTTCCAAAGTAATGATAACAAAAGAACCATTTTGTTCATTTGGCAATAAATTCTTAAAAATTAGTATGAAATACATCATTTCTTTAAAAAAAAAGGGGTTGCCTAATAATTATGGCCGGTAGTGGAAATCATTAAAAGACTAACAAAATTATCATTAAAAAAGATGTACGTTTATATAGAGACGACAGTCTAATAATTCTAAGAATTTGTAAATGTAGAACTACTAATAATAAAAGAAAAAATCTTCAAGAGTCTAGGATTCGAAAAGAAAACATCTAAAAAAAAGTAAATTTCTTAGACATAACACTTAATTTAAATACATACACACCTTACAGAAAAGAAAATAACAACCCCGTATATATGAACAAAAATTCTCATCTCACTTTCAATGTTTTCAAACACATATCCATATTTATAAACAAAAGATTATCTACTATCTCTAGTAACAAAACTATTTAACGATAACAAAACAAAAATTAACATATGAATCTGCACTAAGAAAAAGCAGATACTCGAATACACAAAAGAAGATAAACCAAACAAAAACATTAGAAAAAGAAACATAATCTGGTCCAATCCACCCTAAAACAACAATATAAGAACAAAAATAGAAAAAATATTTTTCAACATTAATAGAAAGGAAAATCTGTAATGTGATCGGTCTAGACCTGGCTAGCTGGGCTCTAGCCACTTTCTCACCGGCCGGATGTTGCTTCCCTCTGTCTCTTCTACAAATATTTTCATGGTTTATCATGGCTTTTGTTCCGACGAACTTAGTTCACTAGTACCCCTCCACAAGAAGTATAGAGTTTCTTGGACCTACTGGAAACGACTGGAAGAAAAATTATAAGGTGGGAAACAGTTGCATATGTACAGAAAACTGTTTTTATAGCGGAAAACACTTTAAACTCGAGTAAAAAATTCACAAATTCCAGGAAGAAACAATTTCAATTTGTTCTCAGATAATCAATGAATCCTCCTCCAAGAAAAGGATGAAGAAAAATCTACGGATAAGCTAGACAATTCGGACAGGTCACTAAACAGGATTGAAAAAATGATTCGAGGTTAAAACCATAGAAGATTCGACTACAGCAGTGGCTCATAATTGTATACAAGCAAAGACGGCTTTCAGAGAAAAAAAATTTAGTGGGGCTGAGTGCACGTTAGACAATGTCTTCGTTTTTTTTAACGGCGTATCAGTGGTTTATTTTATGCGATAAACGTGGGGCTTTAAGGTATTTTTTAATGCTTGGTTTTAATGAGAAGGTTGATTTAGTAAGATTTTAATGAATTCTTTTTTTTTAATTTAGTAAACTGGAAATGGCTTCTAGTTTTGTAATCACAAATATTTTGCGGAGAATTTTTTTTTTCTTTAAAAATGTATTTTGGTAATAAGGTTTTCTTCAAAATTGTATTGTTGGTAATATCTTTCCTTCAAAAACGTATATTTTTCTATAAAAGTCTTTTTTTATGTATATATTTTGGAAAAGTGTATATTTATGCTTTCTTAGTGTTTTGACCCCAGTTTTAGGGTTAACTATTTCTCGAGAGCTGGGACCCTAACATTTGCTCCACTGCGGGTCAGTATAGACCTGAGAACAACAGCAAGTAAGAGGTGCTGCTGGATGCAGTTTACCGTCATGCACCGGACATATCTGGTCGAGTGTTCCTTCTATACAACTCGAGTTTCTCGACAAAATCCTAAGACGTATCTGAAATGTAATCGGTCCTGACTTAATATCTCTGATTCAATCACTTTCTCACCGACGTAAAGTAGCTTTCCTCCGTCTATTCTATAAATATTTTCATGACAACTGCGCTTGACGAATTTTTTTTCCCTTGGAAAAAAATACGGGAAGTTAAGCCTCACCCTCTTACCGTTGAAATAGTTAAATGTAATCACCATTTCTACTCAAATAGTTTTTCTCGCACTTCCGACTGTTGAACTTCCTTCCGCTTACTTGCTTCCCTGATAGCTATCTCTCACAAATTAAGTGCAACGTCAATTGTCTATCTTCTTGAATCCCGTTCCCCTATTGTCCTTTCAATACTCCCTTTACCTAGTCTTTTCTCTCACTGTAATCATCTACCCACATTTCACACCTTCCTATTGAGGAAAAATAGTAAGTATAACTTCTATAGCTTGACTTTTTCATAGGTAGGCATGTTGACCATACGCAAGGGCTATAGAAGATCAAAACGCTTGTAAAACCTTAGTTTATAAGTTCATATTATTTAAAGGTATCTTAACACATATATTAAACGTTACAACATATTCCATATGAAGTGGATATTTTTAAAGAAACGTATCACTCCAAGTGTAGCATAGGATATCGACGACCAGTCGCCATCGATGACCTCTCGCCATCGACGACCACTTATTATTGACGACCTCTTACCTTCGGCGACCATCACCATCAACGACCTCTCGCCATCGACGGCCACTTGCCACCGACCAAGGAAGGTTTGAAATGATTAATAGAAATGTAATAATGTGTAAATACATGTGATGCACACGGTACATTTCTTTCTTTTAAGAAAATATTTACAGATATATTTTTGTTTTCATTATATTTTTTTTTCATTTTCGAATAAAATATTTCTATGTTTTTCTTTCTGTTATGTGCTCGTCTTTTGGACGAGTTTGATAATATTGGTTATTTATTGTTAGCGAGCAATTGTTCTTCGTTTTGCTATTCACATAGAATCTATCGACGTTATCAACATTGTTTTCTGCATTATCATCAATTCATTTTATATAGTATATATTCTAGTTTCTTTTTATTCTTATCGCTTATAATATATAAATAATGGTTCGATTTTTCTGTGGTTCAAAACAGTGCGTTTCATTCTAATGAATAAACATTTGTTAGAACGAAATCTTAGAATGTTGGATGCAATAAGTCGTGGCTCGTTTGAGCAGGCGAGCATTTTCCATTATTTACGTAAAACGGAATTAAAGGTTAAAATGTTTTCAACTGAAGTTCTTTCTCAATCGAGATATGGATAGAACAATATAAATATAATAAAAGTACTGCTTGTTTATTATTTCCCACAAAAATAGTATTCGAAGCCAAACGTTAAAATTAAAATGAAAACAAACGAATCTAATTCTAAACGTGGTAAGAGGCTTGGTAAAAAAGAATAGATTAAAGTTTATTCTTTATATTTTTTAATCGTCCATCGCTCTTAGTAGAGCATAGGATATCGACGAGAACTTAACGATCTCTCGCCATCGACGACCTCTCGCCATCGACGACCTCTCGCCATCGACGACCTCTCGCCATCGACGACCTCTCGCCATCGACCACCACGAGCCATCGACGACTTCTCGCCATCGACGACTTCACACCATCGACCACCACTAGACATTGACGAACTCTCGCCACTGATCATCGACGAATTCTTCGTCGATGCTTCTGTAACTTAGCTCATTCGTAGGTAGGCGTGTTGACTCTACGAAACCACTTTATCCTCTGGAAGCGGTAGACCGGTTGTCAAAAAAATAAACCCCAGTCTCTCTTGTTATTTAACCTATCTCCCTTGCTATTTAACCCATAGCTGGAGGGAGAAGAGATGATTTTTTCGCATAAGAGGAATAATTGAAAACAACTGGCGTTTGAACAGATTTAATCGGGAAACTAAATAAACTGAATATAAAATTGAAGCATTACATAAATTGAAGGATTAGTATTATCTTTCTTTGTCGTACAAATCGTATTTAAAACGTGTAAGCTGTCTCTTGTCCATAGAACCTGTTTAATAGGTGAAGTACAGAAAGTATACCAGAATGAATATGATGGTCTCCGAATATCAAATTAATTCCTCAGAATTGTGATATGATGACCGAGGGAAAATCATTAACTCAGTTTGTCATGTAGAAGGAAGTATAAACACTGATGCGTGTTGTTGAACACTGATCGCCAGATAAATAAAACTCATAGAAAAATAGATTATTCCACTGGCTATCGGGTGACCATTAAAATAACTATATAAGCACCAAACAGAAGTCTGGAGTGATAAGTGTATAGCGAGTAATTGGAGTTCAGCGACTAGTGAGTAATCGGAGTTCAGCAAATAAAAAATCTATTCATCCGCTTGAATTCTCTAAACCATTTTCTTCGCAGTTGAATGAGCAAGGAACTTCTAAGGAAGTGTATGTTCTATGTCGTGATAGATTTATTTTGGACAATTTTAATCTTACTGATGCTTTATGCATGCTTGATTCTCTGTTTATATTTGTCCAGCTACTCGCACAACTCAACTATTTGTATTAGCCTCACCTGTAATTAAGAGATAAATTTAAATTATTTTTTCAGGTTTATAAGAAGTGGTTGTATTTTGCAACAACAAAAATGTTTACCTATGGCTCTAATTACAACTTTCTAAATTACCCTCATACTGAGTCGTTATTCCCGTGATATGTCGACCTCTGTGCCGTGAAAACTGAAATGACACTACTTAACAACTTGTGTAACACTTGAAGAATTGTCAGGTTTCTGTTTTTTTAGTTTTAGATTTGTCGCCTACCTTTCACATTGTATGAGCCTCACCTGAATTTAAGACATATATCTGAATTACTTCCTCTAGTTTTTAAGAAAAATATTCAGCTATAACTCCCTGTGTCTCTTCTATAAATACTTTCTCGGTTTCTGCTCCAATAAACTTAGATCACTGGTGCCCCCTAGGTTCGAATTTGCACGAGATACTAGATTAGTGAAACTGATAAAATGCAACCGCAACTTCTACTTCAATGGTTTCTTTTCTCACACTTCCCGACTGTGGAATTCTCTTCCACATGACTGCTTCCCCGACGGCTACAAACTCCAGGAGTTTAAATGTAAGGTCAATAGACACCTCCTAACAAACTAACTTCCATTCTTTCAAACACTCTTCCCACCCACACAACTATCTATCACCTCCTCTTCTGACACTTCCTATATCTAACCACTCTTCCTGTTTATCTCCCCCTATGTAGCCCCAAGCGCAATAGTGGCAGTGGAATGGCTTGCTTGGAGTGAAATGATTAAAAAAAATATCTTCCGTCCGGTGCGGCTTAGAACTGTTTGAGGCTTCCTCCTAACAAGGCGTTATTCTCGTGAAATGTCGATCTCTGTGCCGTGAAAACAGAAATGAGACTCGACTGATATAGAAACGTCGCTTTTACGTAAAAACTTGTGTAGCCGCTAAAGAATTTTCAGTGAAAGCTTACCAAAACATTTTTAGAATTCATATAGCCTAAGCTTCATGCAAAATTAGAATCGGCGTCATCAAAACAAACAGATTTCTTTCAAAAAATGTTAGATTGCCAGGAACATTGCGTGATTCATTTTAAGTTTATAAACCCGTGTTTTCAAATTTTGCTATTTCGGTTTAAGAAATTTCTAGTTAGTTATCATTGTTTATTATTGATATATTCATTTATTTAATGATTTTCGTATTCTGTATTGTTTCCATATTAATGTAGTAAGAATATGTGTCCCAATATATCCAGTCGTATATTAATCAGAGTGTTTGCATTGTTCGTGATACATTTAATACATTATGTGTATTCATATTTTTATAGCACGAAACTTTCTATGGTACCATAATTTGTGCTGTTTTATCAAATCCTTTTTGTGTTCAGATATTCTTTTTTTTTAAACAACAGGAAACTCAAACGTAGCTTATGTTCTTCTAATGAAAGCCGAATTTTGATGCGAAACTAATGTTCTATTTTTTATTGAATAAACATTTAATAATTTGAAACATTTTTATATTGAGATTAACTAAATTTATCTGAGGTCCAGATGTCATTGAAATTCTACATAATATATAGTTATGTCTCTGGGCCATATGCACTGCCGATAGATAAATTGTCGTCTATGTGACAAGATAATTAGGCGTATATTAAGGTGCTTTGTAAAATATGTATTTTATTATAATAGATTAAAATAGAAAATGGTTAAGAATAGAAAATAAATTAAAAACATGTTTCGTTTAGCAAAAGTGAAAAAGAAGAGAAAAATAAATAAATAAAAGCTTTTTCTTCTATGAGGAAAATTGTGGAAGAGAAACGGGTATCAGATTACTGTTTTAAATCCTACCACTCTTCCGGTAAATATTTGACTCTGTGATTTATTGTGTTAATAGATAAAGTTCAGGAAATATGTTTTTGAATGACCAGGTCAAAGGCTGTCTGTACTGTATCTTAACCACACATTAAGAATTTTCCGGCGGAAGCTTTATTAAGATAAAAATGATAAAAAAATCCTGGAAAAATACTGAGGCTAGGTACAGACTGGGTGTCTGCGGGATGTTGGCACATCAAAGGGGGGAAGTTTGGGTGCCCTGAAATTTCAGGCTTACAGTCGCCAATTGCTTATCACCCAGTGGTCTAAAGCATTTCCGGATTTCCGGATTAATTTTAAATAAATACAGGTGATTTTTTCGAGTCAGATCAGTTGAGTTAGTTCCGCCGGGCGTGTGCTTGAAGTGAACCTCCGTTCGTCTTGAGTTGGTCAGTTCGGAATTCGATCTCCGTTAATTAGAGTTAAAGCTGTGTGTCACATTCGCCTGCCCCAACCGAAAAGGCTAACTCTAAACGAAATAAAGCATCGTTTCAACTCATCCAAGTTGTGGAAGTTCGTTCCTTATAGTTCAATCTTGTACCCCCAGCTTGAGACTCCGGCTTTTTCAACAAACTCCCGGCAACATCACAGCGTGGAGAACGGCCGCCAGAGAAATTGTTCGGACCGTTCGTTGGGGTGTTACATCTAAATGACGCTAAAATGAAAATAAGTCAGATATCCTATTTTAACAGATATACACAGTATAAATGAATAAATAACACTGGCATCTCATTTTGAGAAATATCCAGGGTGCGATGGATGAATTGTCGTCTAAATGATAGAAAAGTAAAAATAACACTAACCTCTAGTACCCTCGTGTTGAGATGAGAATTAACTTTGTTTTAAATATTCCTAAAAGTAAGTCATTTTTATACTTTTCATGTTTTTTCATGTTTTTTAAACTTTTCATGTTTAATTGGTTTTCTTTATATCTTTTTTAAATTTAGCAGAAATCTCTTTGACTGGATTTTACCTAAGTTAAAACTTAGTAATCTACCACTCTGTTTTTTTTAATTGGAGTAGATAGATCTAACTATCGCCCGGTTCACACTCTACCCACGTCTATTGTACAGGTCAAGAGGCTCATCCCCTCGTTCTCTGTTTAGGATGTGGTTTTAGGTTTTCTCTTACTCTTATGTAGCCCCCTGCAGGTCAGTGGCGTTAACGCCTTGTTCGGGGTGACATGATAAAAAAATAAAAATCTAATTTTTGACAGATATACTTACCAAAATTACACAAAAATATAATGAAATATTAACAGTAAATGTATTCAATAAAATCGCTATCGGCTTTAAAAACGACCCCCAGAAAACTTCGGAATCTCATGCAACTCTTCTGTACAAGATCCTTGTTCATGTTGAATGCTGACATAACCATTGTCTTATAGATTTCTGTGTCTCTCGCCCAAATGCACCCCCAAAAAACAACCAAGTGTGTTGCAGTCCCGGGAGTGAGGTGGTCAGAGTTAAAGAGTGATGCGGTCGTAGAAACTATATGAGGGCCATGACCGGCTTCTCGTGCTTGTGTAGCATTGTGCAAAGTCTGTTGCTAGACGTAAAGTCTCCCAGCAGCAACCCTGTTTCGACAGGGCAGCACTACCTTCCCGAAGTAGTGATGTACGCCTCCGTGTTGAGACTTACAGCGTCACCAACCAATTCAAGAGTTCTTTTTTAATCAAAACTATCGAAGTGTATTTTCCGAGCTGTGCAGCTATACATATATATATATAGTCATCCGCGGACAGATCTGTTTCGCTGTATCACAGCTTATCAGTACGGTTAGACTCCGATTGCTTCTAACCCAGGATTGAAACCCAACCGAATTGGCGTCAGTCGGCGATTCTACCTCTGGGCTATGTGCGTTCGGTTGAAGAAGGCAGACTTTTTAGCATATATATTGTCATTATACACGCCCAATAGCCAGAGTGCTCTAATTCATTAGTGAATGAGCGATGCGTGTATGCGAGAGTAGCTACTGTTTTTAAAATCTACATTTCTTCCAGAGTGCTCAATATATATATATATATATATATATATATGTACTCTACCGGCCATATATAATTATTAGGCCACCCCGGTGTTTTTTTTAAAGAAATGACGTATTTCATATTATTTCTATTATTTAGTGCCAAATGAAAGTAGAATGGTTCTTTTGTTATTATTACTTTGCAAAATTTTACGAGCCAAGGAAGCAAAGATGAACTTGTCCGAATCACCCTAAATTTTCTTCATTTCTATTGATAAAACTGCAATATGCGTAATTATTAAATATTTACAAATTCACTTGATGCAGATATAATTGTTCAATATTAACAAAAGAACCATTCTATTTTCATTTACAATTATTCACTTGGCATTAAATACTAAAAAAAATAGTATGAAATACATAAACAATGGTTTAGCGTAATTATTATGCCCGGTAGTATATATATATATATATATATATATATATATATATATATATATATATATATATAATCATTTGTATGAAAATTATTTTTGATCGATACTCGTATTTATGTAGAGTATGTACGGAAGAAAACACAACTCAGATATTAGTGTAACAAAGATATATTTACGAAAAACAAGTAGAAGTATTACACGTCAGGCTGACTGCCAAATGGAGACCAACTCTTCTCTCAATTGCCGAATGTCCACTTGATACAGTCTTCCGGTATTTATAGTCATGAGAAGAGTTCATTATGGTACAGCGGGTAGGTCCCATAACACCCCCTTTCAAGCCTTCACCTCCATATCGTCTCTTTTTTGGATTGATGACGATAGGATTCGTGAACTTCTGCTTTCTTTTAGATCTTTGCGAAGGTGTCGTATATGGTATCCATAACTTTTTTCTTTTGGGGGGGTACTTTTGCAGTCATCTAACAGTCCCTTCCTCATTTGATTCAGGTGTCTCTTATGAGAGAACAGAGGGCTTTGGATTATGTAAACCATATTTCCAATCCTCTTTTCTATCGTAACATGTTCCCAGAACAATGTGTTAATTTTAATCATCTTAAATAATACATTTCCCCCTGGGCTCTATTTTTTCCTTGATACAATACAGGTCGGTCCTTTTTTATTTGTTTAGGCAGCAGTTTGTCAAAAATGGATCTTATCTTACGCGCAAACATTAATTCTGCTGAAGATTATGCAGTTGGCGCGTTGACATTTGGCATGATCCTATCTACTTGTAAAAACATCTGCAGGGCTTTTTCCATGGGGGTGCCGCAAGCTTTTCTCAGAGCTCTTTTTAGGGTGTCAACAAAGCGTTCCGCTTAGCTATTTGACTTTGGGTGGTATGGGGGTTGTGATATGTTTTACCTGGAAAATTTGACAGCACTCTTTAAAGTCAGTCGACGTAAATTGAGTTCCATTATCACTGACTAATCACTCTACCACCACAAAACGGGCAAACAATTCGTGAAGGTAATCTATCGTTACCTCCTTAGTGGGCTTTTTACATCGGAACACTTCTATCTACTACAATTAAAACCCCTCTAATGGACCCGCAAAGTCAACGTGAATCCTTGATCACGGTCGGCCCATCTTTGGCCACGGCTTATATGTGATAGCAGGCGCTTTTGCCGCCAAGGCACAGACCTCCCATAAGTCGACCATGTTTACGATGTCTTGGTCTATTTTAGGCTAGTATACGTAGCTGCGCATCGACTTTTCATTCTATTTTTCCCCGGATGCCCAACATGAAAATCCTTCAGGATTCTCTTCTGTATGTTTTAAGGAAAGACGACTCACTCACTGTATAGGAGTATGTCGTCACAGAGAGAAAAACTGTCTAAAATATGTTGGTCCTTCTGAGATTATTTTTTTGTTGCGCTGATAGATTCATTATTTAGGGCTTCTAGTTTTATTTCATTTAGAGTCATCGAGAGTTCTCTAATAGTGCTAAGTTTTTATTTCCCCCCTCTGCTCGTAATGAAGCATTCACGGAATCATCTAAATGTTCATTATGTCTTGGAACTAGTCTTGATAGTCCGTCAGCGTGACATATCTTTTTCGAGGGGAGATATTGCAACTTTAAATTGTAATTGAGAATTATTGTCCCCACCTCAGCAGTCTGTTTGCCGTATGAACGGTCAGACATTTCTTGGAACCTAAAATGCTGAATAACGGTTTATGGTCCGCGTGTATTGTGAAAAATATTTTGAATATGTAACGGTGAAAATTCGTGACTGCAAAAATTATTCCTAATGCTTCCTTTTCTATTTGAGAATAGTGATTCACCGCTGAGAACAGGGTCATTGATGCATGAGCGATGAGCTTTTGCGTTACATCCGGCATTTTATGAAGGATGCACGCTCCTATTCCGAACGAGCTTGCGTCGCTAGCGACTATAATCTCGAGGTTCGGGTCGTAGTGCGTACGGACGTTAGAATTTTGATAATTTTGTCCATTCCCAAACCTTATCTCTTCTTAAAATCTCGTTGAGCGGTGCTCGCAGGTTATGCATGTTTGGGATAATTGCCTGATAATAGTTTGCTAATCACAAAAAGCTCTATAGCGCTGTGAGGTTTTTCGGAACTGGCATTTCCTTAATTGCAGTGGCTCTTTTAAAGTCCGGTCTCCTGGCGTCTTTATCTATGGTATGACCCAGATATTTCATGAAGAAGTCACATTTACCTTTTTTTAATTTTGAAGCCATAGTCCTGTATCTTTGTGAATGTGTTCCCGGTGTTGTTCCAAGCTTTTACCTTTATTAAAACCTCCTCTAGGTATGTGTCTGTGAAATATTGTGAAATAAAGTCCGCCCAGCATGGTGTCCATAACTTGCTGAGAAATAGCCGGCGCGACCTTGATTCTGAACGCAAGCCTTTCAAAATTGTATAACCCTCTATGTATGTTTATACATAATAATTTTGAGCTTTCTTTATCGAGGGGTATCTGGAAGTAGGCTTTGCTAAGTTCGATTTTTGAAAAAAACTTGCCTGAATTAGGTTTTGTAAAAAATTCTTCCGGACTAGGGAGTGGATAATAAAAATCTTGGAGTGCTACATTTTGCAACGTTCTTTAAGTGCGTTTTTTTTACATTTCTAAAATCTACCTACCATAATATATATATATATATATATATATATATATATATATATATATATGCCCTTCTATTCAACCCCTAGCTGGAGGGAGAATATATGGATTAATACCTTTCCCAAGTGTGTTTGTGCGTAAATGAATGAAACGGATTCAGCTGAAATTCAAACTCGGCTCTCCGATTTCACGTTCCGAGCTGATTTTTAATGCTCTTCAAAATAATAAATCCCTTTCTGGTATGTCGGCCAGTTAATATTTGTGTGTCTATTTATTCAAACAGAAAGAACGTTCTTCTTTAAGTTGAACAGGTTTTACAGCTGATATGAATAAAGAAAATATAACCGAAAAGAAATTCTCAGAATTCTGCATCTTGTCAGGCGTAGTGAGTAGGTCGGTCATAAAGTAATGCGTGATCTTCTTTAATTATGAAAGGCTTAGTAATAGAAGGGCGCAACTCATACCGATTATAATCCTCGACATGTGCTCTTTCCTTCTGAGTTGTGGTAAGCCGGTCGTTATATAATACAATGCTAGTTCTTATTTAATTCCAACAAATTTATTAATAGATGCACCCGAAGCCTACCAAAAGGAACACCCAAAATTCGGTATTCCGCATGTATTGCTTAGTCTTATTTTATTCTGTCCTTTCGTAGTTAGATGGTCGCTAATCAATTATTTTCTTTTTTACTTTAATTACAATGTATTTCCTTGTAGAAGCGCTCGACGCACGCACAAATGGACCCGATAAATTAACGTTCTTGTTCTTCTCCTCCTCTTCCTTCTTATTCTTCTTCAATGTGTTGTCCTTTTAAGGTGTAGGCGATCAAGACTCAAAGTAATTTAGTAAATGTTATCCATATCTTGTTTTAAATAAAACTTAATTCGTCATCTATTTACTCAAGCTCAGTATATTAATTATGCGTCTTTTTCCACTGTCCCTCGTGTATTTAATCTGCCCTGAGCGTATCAGGTTTTACAAGACCACCTTCTTCATTATGAGGCGCCAGAAATTTCAACTCTTTCTTCCTGATTTTAATCTTAAATTTTGTTTTTGTTTCATTTTTCTTTAATATTTCGTTTTTACTCACTACTTTTTCAGCTTAGTCTTTTAGAACCTCATTTCTGCTCCCTCAAGTCTACTTTTCATGTGTGAAGAGTTTGTCCAGCATTCACTGCCATATAAGAGAACGGATATTGCGTAACATTTCAATAATCTTTTATTTGTTTCAAACAATTTGTTTCTGTTTCTTAATACGCTGTTTTTATTTGGCAGACATCTTTGCCTAACTAAATGCGCATTTGGATTCCAGTACCACATTTTCCGTACTCTGTTAAAACATTCCCGGATATTTACAATTTTCAACTTGTTTGATTCTGGTATCGCAGATTTATTATTTCTGTGACGTTTCGCCGCGGCTGGTCGTTGATGGCGTTGATTCAGTAGCTCGTCTTCGAGTTGACACTTCTAACGGTGATTTTCTTTGCCCACGTTTTGAATTTTAATCTCAAGGCAGTAATATGGAATTCTCGTTAGGTGTCTCTCCGCCACGTCAAACTCAGCTGGGTGCGCGCGTACAATTGGGTAAATGATGTAGCACCAAAAGTAAAAAAAAACAAAAACGTCCAAATCAGTTGTAGAAAAGTCTTTGTATAAAAAAAGAAAATTGTGTAAAACTATCACCAATCGTATTCTTCCCAAACCTTCTTTCTATCAAGCCGGAAACAGAACGGAAGTTTCGACCAATTTCTCTAAGAAGTAATTTGCGAAGCGTTTTTCTTCTTTTCATTAATTCAAGTCTCTGGTTGGCAATATCACTTCACTCCAGTCAGTGTTTCAAGTTTTTGGCCATTCAAAATGTCTTTGCTTCGTTTCACACCGAAGCTTTAAGGAAACTGACGAAGAATTGTCTTTGAGTGAGGTGGGTAAGGCTTGTAAGACGTCTTCGGTTCCGTTGGTACTTCGAACTGGCTCTTCGATCCGAACTGGGTCTCAACTGGTTTTGCACACCCCGTGGAATTTGTTTTTATGATTCTTCCTGCTTTACTGTTGAGGACACGACGGACACTGGGTGTCTATGCAAATCTACTTTCTGTTCCTTGTGGCTAATGAAATCACAGTTTTAGATTTCTCTCTGTCTTCTTCCTTTTGATGCAGCCAATTGAGTAGCGCTATTTTTTTTTATTACGTCACTTCTTTCTGTCTTCTTTCCCTTTGCTTAACCAATGAGACAATTTTCTTTTTACCCGTTTTGGGCAGGGTCGTTTCAAATCAGCTCAAACATTGCACTTGTCAAAGACGGCTGAATACGCAAAATTCCCTTCTCATCGTTTGTGACAACATTTTCTAGCATTGCACAGCTGTGTTTTATTTTTCATTTTGTAGTTATATTTTGCATGGGTTTGTTAAAAAATACAAAAAACAAAATTTTCATTATTATCAGTTGTATCATTGAGAATAACAATTGAACCTCTCTCAATCAACCTGTTTCCGCTCCGATGACTTCTGGCACGGCTGGTTGATTCTGGGTAAAACAATTACACCTGTAATCTTTTAATTCATATTTATTTTTAGTTCGTTTTTTTTTTCCACTGTTCATATTGGAACAGAATAAATTTTTCCATTTGGTACTTTTCGATCTATAAAAAATTGATAATACAAACTAATATAATTTCTTCCGTTCCGGACATGCTAGCATATTGTTACATTTCTATGTTTAGAGTATCTTTTTGCTAACAACTATGTATTAATTTTTTCTCCTTTGCTAATTGATGATTAGACCTTCTTGCATTCCTTCACTAACTGCCGATCTTCCACTTTCTTTTCTGTGTTTCCTATGAACGGTCATATTTATGATGTTAATATCATAACTGCCATAAATGAATCCTGGTAGGATTTGTATTTCTCTCACAATCACATCATTAAATAAGTCCGACGAGATGACACATATCTACTGAATTCGTTTTCTATTCGTATGCAGACTGTTTGGTGTTCCGTATTATTCTAATATCCTTCCCAAATATGTCAGAGTTACTAAGCAATTCTATACACAGTTTGCCGATTATATTTCACTTGTTTACCAATCGTGGTAACAGAATCAATCAGAAATTTTAGCTAAGCTTGATACTCCTCCCCTATTCCTGTTCATGAAGAGTAATGTACTAACTATAAAACCTTTGGGGTCATGGCTTACGGATTAAGATCAAGACAACGATAGTTAAATATATGGTGCCGAAAGAGATATTTAACCTCTCCCATTTAATCAAAACACAGCAAGCACATGTTGGCATAATAAATTAAAACCAGAAGACCTCAAAAGCATGCTTTCTGTAGCATTAGGGAACAAATCTTTAGCTTCTTCTATGTAACGTCTATCTCCAGTACATCGGTGTTCATGGCTCTCCGCAATTTCTTGTACATTGCAGCTCTTAACAAATACTATCTTTTTTTATTATCGCCCTTAAATCTTACTCCACTATCCATTTTTCCATGCTCTCTAGATAGGTTTTTCTCTGCCTATCTTGCTTTCAATCCGTCCTGTGAATATTAAATTTTCCAAGCCCTCTTTTTCCATTGTGCGCCCTAGAAATTTCAACTCTCCCTTGCTGATGCTAAGTATAAGTATCCTTTTGTTTTTCTTTCCTCCTCTTGCATTCAATCTGCCCTGTGAATATCACATTTTCTAAACTCTCTTTTCTCATTATGTGCCCTAGAAATTGCACCTGTCTCTTTCTAATGTTAAATATAAGTGTCCTTTTGTTTTTCTTTCCTCTTCTTGCATTCAATCTGCCCTGTGAATATCACATTTTACAAGCCCTCTTTCTCCTGTGTGCAATGAATTTCAACAGTTTGTTCCTGACTTTAAAGTTTCCTTTCCCTTTTAATTACATCTGAAAATTTGCATTTTCAAACTCAGTCCATTATAATCTATGCATCCTTCTGTAGAAACCTATTTCAGTTGCGTTATGCTTTTCTTCATCTGCGATGATTTTTCAAAATATTTACTGTCATATTGGACTCATATGACATCAAATCTTTGTAATCTTTGTTTCTAATAAACGTTTGCTTTTATTTAATACTCTGTTTAGTTATTGCAATGCATTTTTTAGAATTCGCCTTTGCATGTCTGTGTCGTACTTTTCTCCCTCTGTTCAAAATTCCCAGACATTTAAGTTGTTGTGCTAGTTTGGCTTTGTTGTCTACAATTTTTTATTTGATGCATTGAGCCAAGAGACAATTATTCCAACATATATTATTAAATATAACAGACAATGAATATCTATTTTGTTTAATCACGAGCCGTTCTAAACATCGTACTTTAGTTTTAATTTCTTGTGAAAATAAAGAAAAAATGTCCAATTTTTTATTTCGCTGGTCCTTGATCGATTTTGTAATTTGCATATTGGTCTGCTCCATTTGTTAATTGTCTTTTTACAATTGATGTTTAGTCTCTCCTTCTCCTTCTTCTTCGTTTTCTTCTTCTTCTTCCTCTCATCATCATCATCATCTTACTATTGATATTATCATTATGATTTCTACTCAAATCACACTACGTACCAAGTCTGCGGGAAGACCTAATGCAGGTAGTTTAGTATTGTTAAGGCTGCATTTCATGATTTGTTTTTCTACCTCCTAAAACATTACTGACATGACATGAACAAAGTTCTTCTTAATGTGTAGACGGTACTTATCAAGATAATGTTTGTTTATTTATCTTAAGCTTAGATTTCTAGTGATTTTTTTTAATGTGTTGTTGTGTTCCCTTTTTTTATTCCAAGCTTACCTGCTATGATCAGTGCTATACTTGCTTTCAGTTTCTACATTTTGTTTATTTCAATTTCCATGTTTTTATACTTTAATAATTTTTACAAATTTTGTTGTTATTTTTATTACTTGGTTTCAATCAACAAATTGCAAAGCCTGCTCTATTATGTATAATAGCATGACAGCTATGTGCTAAAATTGCGTCAATGATAAATAATTCATCAATTTCAAAATTAATGAATTCAGCATACATGTAATTTTATATATATGTAGACAAACCCAGTGTATATTTCTATGAATAGGTGTATTATGTGTGTCGATTTACGCCCGTGCGATCTTGCGTGCGTGCGTGCGCTGGCGTGATATCTGACTTAGCATGCTTGTGACTAAATGGAAAGTCTGCTTGAAGACTGTCTCTTCATAGGGGAAAGTAGTAGACACCTTTTAACTACCGCCGCCTGTGTTTGAGATATCAAAAGGAGAAAGAGGGTCACTTTATTTATCATTTTACACTGAACTACTCAACTAGCAGGCGTTTAGAGTAATTCCCTCATCGATAAATGAGTAATCTACTACTATAGTTCAAAATTATACTAGAGTAGAAAACATTTACTCAATGTTTTTTCTCAATTTCCAAATTGAGAGAATGGTAAAAGTTTATCTAATGCGCAGTAGCATGTAAGTAAAACAAGAAACTGTTCCAATTAAAGGGAACTTAAACAAAATTATCCTAATCCAAATAAGTGCTTATCCGAAATATCAAAAATGGATTCTCTAACGAAATATCAAACCCATAAAACTTTATTCCAAACTAGTCTCTCAACATTGGATCATTGTTACATGCAAATCTCAATGTGCCTCAAAAGAACATATAACTCACAGAGTGAGAGTACTTCTCCATCGGTACTCTAACTTTTCGATTTAGTATATCAGCTCGAAACGAAAAAAAACCGGGAGTCTAGTTTGAATTCCAGTTAAATTCGTTGCATTAAGTTACACTCAAATAGCCTTTGTTAAGGTAATCATCCGTCGCATCGCTCCAGCTATGGATTAAATAACAGGGCAGATTAGAATCTATAATCTTGGGTGGCATGCAGTCTACTGCAGGAAGTAATGGTAACCTACTGCGGAGAAAAACTTCAGCCAAGTCAGTCATGTCTATTTCGAGACATGATCGCCCAAGCGAGTATCATGTATGACCACAACTATGCTAAGCTTAGTAAATCATTGGACATATTAATGAGATGTAATCATTAGCTATCTTTTCTCGCGAGAACGATTACGACTGAGTTGTGGGTTCGATTCTCACTGGGCGCTCGAAGACTTTGATCTTTACATATATGCTACTCTTACTAAGTCGCTGTAAATAGAGGAGGAAGCAAACAATTCAGCAAAAGGATTTCTGTATGTAAATTAACAACTCGTGTCCCGTTTAGTTCAATACGTCTAAATAATATCAATTTTCAGAAAGTAGATATACTTCCAATACCCGTTAAAATTTTCTCATTAGAGTTACCTGGTGCATTATATTATTTAATGTATAAATAATTGCATTGGATGGTTCATTACAAGACATTCTTCCGAATTACCTTATTGCATCGTTAAATATTTGAGCTTAATTTTAACAAAATATTCTAATAACAATCATATGTATGAATGCAGGTTGGCACTTCGAATGTTGTAATGGTTAGCCCACTTGTCTCGCTAGATAAATACAACTGAGTAATGAATTATGTCCACGCTGGGTGCTGAAATTCTGCCACATGTAAGCTACGCTTAGAAAATAATAAGTATTTTATAAGTATTAATGTAATTTTGTATTTAAAGAAGTAAGTAGATAAAAGTGAATATATTTAAAATTGATTAAAGCAGACGTTTTAGGCAACCATTTCCTAAAAAGTTGTGTATTCAGTTTCAGCACCTAAAAGACATGGTCACAATAAGAGTGTTATCATCTCCTCCCTATCCTCCATCTCGCTTTCTTAGAGCAACTCTACATGGTGTAATAGTTAGCAAGCCTGTCATGCTAGAACCTATTCCAATTTATTGAGTTCGATCTTTACTGGGTACCCCTTTTTTCGGCTTTGTGTCACATGTAATCCAGTGGATATCGGCTCGGAACGAGAAATCGGGGAGCCGAGTTCGAATTCCAGTTGAATTCATTGCATTCACTTACGCGCAAATACACTTGGGAAAGGTATTAATCCGTCTCTTCCCTCCAGTTATGGGTTTAATAACAGGACAGATTGGGTTCTATAGACTTGGTCGGCAACCAGTCTACCGCAGAAAGCAATGGCAACCTACTGCGGGATAATCTTCTGCACAGTCAGTCATGTCTCTTTCGAGACATGATCGCGCAAGCGTGTTTCACGTATGGCACTTGACTGTCACATCTAAGCGGCTCTTAAAAAATCAAGGTATTGAACAGGGCGTAATGTAAAGGTTAAATATAAGCAATATTCGATGATTATATATTTCAGTAAAAGTAATTTTTAATTAAACGTCTTAACCCGAATAATTAAACGTCTTAACCCGAATTCTGTATCCAATGCGCCACAATGCACATCCTAGAACGAGTAAATACATGTCTATAAATTGTATGAAGCGAATAATTTCTTATTCTCCCAGATAATATCTTTTTTTCTTCATCATTTTTCCTCTAAAATAATGTCATTACTTTTTCCTGGTTTTTCTTCTTTGTCCCGATATAATTTTCTTTTACGCCCACCTGTTCTGACCCCATTTTGGGGTCACCGTAACAGAGCTGACTCGCGCCACTCTTACCAAGTGCAACAGCCATATTAATTTTCAGCTGAATGACATTTTATGCCGTAGGGCGCTCTACTAACGTCGTGACAGTTCCAACCGAGCCCGCCATGGAGACGTAAGGAACTCAAAGATATTATATTGATATTCGCTTCGAAATGGGTACAACGCATTTTCTTTTTTGCTTCGATCAATAAAGTCTGATAAAAAACAAAACCAAAAGCAAAAAAAGCAGAACAGAAACTAATGACATGGATAACACATCACTAAATATGTCCCAGCCCTAACATATAGATGACGCCACTAATAAAATATCCATATAATTTTCATGAATTATTGACGTTCTAATGACACGTGACAAAATTCGGGCCCAATCGGATTATTACTTTACAAATTACAGCCATTTAAGTGAAGCTTCTCTTGCAAATATTCAAAACAATGGAAAAATATTAATTTCGTGTATTGATAAAGCATTGCTTTCTGATGGAAAAATACTGTTCAAGCAAAGCAATGGCTTGATAAATGTTATTTGAACGCTGCTCTGTCAGAAACAACGGTTTAATAGTGGTATGCTGATTTTAAACTCTGTCGTACAGACACAAATCATGCTGAACGCTCAGGTCGCCTAAAATCGGCAAAAAATAAAAATCCACAAACTCGTTTTGGCTAATCGTAAATTCAAGTTGCGTGAGAGAGCAGAGGAGTGGAACATATCAGGAGGCAGTATATTCATTATTTTGCATAGACATTTGTCACTGAGAATGCTGTGTTCGAAGTGGGTGCCTTGTTTACTCACAGTCGATCAAAAACAACATGCGTCGATGATTTAGAGTGTAGTTTGCAACGGTTTCAATGCAATAAGATGGAGTTTTTGCGTGAATATATGACAATTGATAAAACATGAATGCACTACTTTCTTCCAAGGTCAAATGAGCAATCAAATGAGTGGAGTGCAGGAGGTGAAAGCCGGCCAAAACGACCAAAGACGCGAACAACAGAAGGCACAGTTTTGGCCTCCGTATTTTGTCATGCACAAGGTATTTTTATTAATCGATTACCTTGAGAAAGGGATGTGCGTTGTGGTACAGTGGATATCGGCTCGGAACGAGAAACCGAGGAGCCGAGTTCGAATTCCAGTTGAATCCATTGTATTCACTTACGCACAAATACCCTTGGGAAAGGTATTAATCCGTCTCTTCCTTCTAGTTATGGGTTAAATAACAGGACAGATTGGGTTCTATAGCCTTGGCTGGCAACCAGTCTACCGCAGAAAGCAATGGCAACCTACTGCAGGATAATCTTCCGCCCAGTCAGTCATGTCTCTTTCGAGACATGATCGCCCAAGCGTGTATCACGTATGGCACTTAACTGACTGACCTTGAGAAAAAACGAACCAACCATATCGAATATTTTACAGCATTATTGGTGCGTCTGAAGGAAGAAATCGTCAAAAGAAGGACACAAATGAAGAAAAGAAGTGACAACATCGTGTCACAAGTCGATCGCAACGATGGCAAAACTACATGAATTGTACTTTGAATTGCTTCTGCATTCACCCTATTCTCTAGGTCTGGATCCCAGCGACTACTGGCTGTTTTCAAACCTCAAAAGAATGCTCCAGGGGAAAGAGATTTGGCTCTTATGAAAAAGTAATATCGGAAACTCAGGTGTATTTTGAGGCCAAAGACAAATCGTTCTGCAAAAAAGGCATCGAATTGTTAGAGAAGCGTTGAAATCAGTGTATCACCCTAGAATGAGTCTATGTTGATGAACAAAGTTGAATATTGCCTAATGTTGTTTTATTAGTTAGGCCCGGTATTTATTGAGTGATGTAAACTTTGGATACTGGTATATGGAGATGATACACTCGAAAAGTTAATATATTCGGTGCTAATTTGAACAGGTTGAATTTAAAGTGAGGTAAATATAACGTAAGGGAACGTAAAGTCCTTGAATTTCTTATTCTGAAAGTTAGCCGAGATATCTTGTGAGGATATTTTTTATTAGATGTTTGATAACACGTGAAGCGAATCAAGATATGCCGCGAATAACTTAATTCTTGGATTTAAACCGCGGCAATGGAACGGTATAACTCGCGTGATAATTATTAATTATTACTATTCTTACTGTTGGTGTGAAGTTATGGAATCGGCTCGAAACGATAAATCGGTGAGCCGAGTTCGAATCTTATCGTTGTTCATTTATCAAGGGGTTTAGTTCTTAAGGATACTAAAATATTGCCTAATGAAATATTCCATGTTTTAAGCTATGCGTAGTGATTGAATTTAAATAAATATAACTGTTCGAAAACCATTGACATTTGTGCTATCAGGAAACCGCAAGTCATCGTGACCGAGTCTTTCTGTGTAAGGAACTAAATCGAATATATTGATCATAAGATTATACGATCTCTCCAAGAAATAAAGTTATGCTTCGTGCATAGAAAACTACTGTCATATATGGCCAGGTGCCTTTATTGTTCATCTCAGTGTTTTCGACAGGCTCCAAAGGATAATCTGTAATGTGATAGGTCCCGACTTGGCAGCTCGACTCCAGCCACTTTGTTACCGGCAGGATGTGGCTTCTTTCTATTTATTCTACAAATATTTTCATGGCTTCTGCTACGGCGAACATAATTCACTGGTGCCTCTGTAATATGAATTTACCCGTGTAAGAGACTGGCAATAAGGTCCTACCCATTTACAGTTAGATCAACAAAATGCAGACGATAATTCTACTCCAACCGCTTCTTTTCTCGCACTTCCCCCCTGTGGAACTCCCTACAACCGTCAGTAATTTAAACGCAATGTCAATACTCCTCTCTTATTCACTTGACTCCGGTCCTTTTTACAACACCCCGTATATTTTTCCTTTATCCCTACCTTTGCAACTGTTTTCACATTGTCTTCGCATTTTTCTCTTGCCCTTTCTCTGACACCCCCTGTAACTGCTTTCTTTTTACTCTCCTTCTGCCTAAACTTTTGCACTCTTATGTAGCTCCCTGCACATCAGTGGCGGTACCGCTTTGCTTGGGGTGAAACGATTAAAAAAATTTATAGTTGCAGTATAAACCAACGGGTTGGCTTAGTGGGTGTTAATCAAACCAAATATAGCTGAGTAGTCCACAGCTAAACACGCTGGCATCTGGACATTCTTGGAACCGAGCAGCCAACAATGCACTTCTTATTTTCAGGTTACCATTTGTATGCTAATGTATACATAATCAAATATAGCTGAGTAGTCCACAGCTAAACACGCTGGCATCTGGACATTCTTGGAACAGAGCAGCCAACAATGCACTTCTTATTTTCAGGTTGCCATTTGTATGCTAATGTATACATAATCAAATATAGCTGAGTAGTCCACAGCTAAACACGCTGGCATCTGGACATTCTTGGAACCGAGCAGCCAACAATGCACTTCTTATTTTCAGGTTACCATTTGTATGCTAATGTATACATAATCAAATATAGCTGAGTAGTCCACAGCTAAACACGCTGGCATCTGGACATTCTTGGAACCGAGCAGCCAACAATGCACTTCTTATTTTCAGGTTACCATTTGTATGCTAATGTATACATAATCAAATATAGCTGAGTAGTCCACAGCTAAACACGCTGGCATCTGGACATTCTTGGAACCGAGCAGCCAACAATGCACTTCTTATTTTCAGGTTACCATTTGTATGCTAATGTATACATAATCAAATATAGCTGAGTAGTCCACAGCTAAACACGCTGGCATCTGGACATTCTTGGAACCGAGCAGCCAACAATGCACTTCTTATTTTCAGGTTACCATTTGTATGCTAATGTATACATAATCAAATATAGCTGAGTAGTCCACAGCTAAACACGCTGGCATCTGGACATTCTTGGAACCGAGCAGCCAACAATGCACTTCTTATTTTCAGGTTACCATTTGTATGCTAATGTATACATAATCAAATATAGCTGAGTAGTCCACAGCTAAACACGCTGGCATCTGGACATTCTTGGAACCGAGCAGCCAACAATGCACTTCTTATTTTCAGGTTGCCATTTGTATGCTAATGTATACATAATCATCATTAAAGTTATTAAATCTCGTAAAAAAACTGAACATATTACAAACTAAGTATGGTTTATTAATGGATAAAGATTAGAGCAGCAGTTATCGAAAATTGTTTATCCCTGTGCTAGGGCCTTCTTTTCATTAATGAGCAATATTTTTCTTTATAAATTCCTAAAAGAACCATTATCACTCTTTATTTTCTTTCTTCTTTTGGCAATAAAAAATAGTGTTTTCTTTGACTAATTGAAGAAGTGTGTAGCTTTCTTCAGAGACCATTAACTCTGGGAATAATAAAAGATTTCAAAGAAACACATGCAAATTCAATACTGCATAATGAAAGCGATTGGTTTGTTTTGAATTTTTAGGTGTTTTATGTCAGTACTTTAGTCGTACATTTCAATTTAATAAATTTCTATTTCTAACAATTTTATTCCACGTGCTTTAGTCAATTAAAAATAAAAAAATCAACTTAAAATTAACTTCAGACAAAAACATCTTATTTTCAATCATTTCATGAAATAAATTTAAAACATTTTTAAATCAGAAAGATTATAGAAAAAAGAAGAAAAGAAGAGAATATAGAGTGGAAAATCACAATTAAAAAATATAATAAAACTGGAATACTTTATGTCTCACGCGTTCCACGGAGAAGGATTCTGCGAGTCATTCTTCAAACGAACTTACTGCTATTTACAAGGACTTGATAGAGATGATCGACAACCTCGACATTTTCAGAAAAAAGACGTGTGGATAATCAAGAATCTATATGGGAAGTATACCGTTTGTGTACGTATAGGAAGCGAAGCCAGCAGGTATGCAAAAATAGAAAGAGGAGTAAGACATTGATGTGTTTTCTCACCGGATCATTTCAACCTGTACAACAAAGCAATTATGAGAGAAATAAAAGTCTAGCCGGGTCTCGTTACTGGTGGCCACAATCTTAACAATATCCAACACGCCGATGACACAGTGCTCAGAGCAGACACGGTAAATAAAATACAGAAGTTAACAAAAAAATATTCAGAAGAAAGGACTGCGCATAAACTACAAGAAAACTGAATGTATAGTCATCAGCTAAAAGAGGAGCCTAATATGCGAACTATAAGTCGGAGAAACTAAAATACAAGTGAAGAAATTTAAATACCTGAAAGATGTTTTGACAGATGATGAAAGTGCGGCACAGAGATCCAAAGATGCATTGGTATGGTCAAAGACACATTTCAGAAGCTAAACAGAGTACTGAAAGACAGGAAAATCTTATTATTAACAAAGAAAACAGTGCTGGATTGCTATGTGATATCTCTCCTTCCATATGGAAGTGAATGTTGGACGATCTCATAAAGGATGAAGGAGAGGCTTGAGGCAACAGAAGTGTAGTTTTACAGAAGGATGCTGAGGATACCCTGGACGGAGCACGTGTGCAACGATGAGGTGTTAGAAGGGTTGCAAACGAGAAAAAATCTCATACTAAATATCTGGAAGAGACGATTGAGATTTCTGGGTTACGCAATGAGAAAGAAGAGCCTAGAGAATTTAATAATCACATGTCAGAGAAAAGGAGGGATAGACAGGTTAAAGCAGCGCCAGACGTACTTTGTAAGTCTGGTAGAGAAGAGCTTATAAAAGAAAAATATTGAGAGCAACAATAGACAGAACACATTGAAGGTCCATGGTCGCCTACGTAAATTTTATTTAAATCGTTTGAAGCCGTAGGTAGTTGGTTAATTGTATTTGATTCGGCATTATTAAGAAGTTAAAGGTAGAATTCGTGTTCAATGAGAAATAAGTACTGAGTGAAGGTATCAAGAGTTGTAGAAAATGTTCGTAGTAGTAATTTTTGAGAGAGTATATGCGTACGTACGTATGTATGTATTTGTTTAATAGGAATGTCTTTGAATGGAAAAGAAGAAATTAAAAGAAATCAATACACGTGAGAAGGAAAGAGAAAGAGGACGAATGTCCGGGGCAGCTTGAAGCTTCTATCGTTGCATTTTAGTTTGTCGTCTTTACTGCTTCCATCCCTGACTGACTTGACTGACGCTGATCTGAGCCCTTTATTGTCCTTTTGAATTTCGCACTGGATTGCTAATTCTTGCAAGTCGCTCCCATTGGTTAATATCAATTTAACGCCTACTTGTGAAATTTGGTTTCGACTGTTTTTTAGCACATGGTCAATCCTTTTTCTATTTAGGAAAATCCAGGATTTCACACGTCATTGTGAATTTTTGTAAAAGTGACGGAGGTTGATTTTAATTCTTAATTTCCTATTCACTTTGTTGAATAATATTTTGTGCAGAAAACACTACGACGTGGTGCAATGGTGAGCAGGATAATCTCACTAGATCAGTGACGGCTGAGAAGTGAGTTCGAAATTTACTGTACTTTCGACCTCATACCACCTTTACTCCGAGTAAATGGCTATATTTTAGGGAAAAACGTATTTTGGCTGTGTAGTCGTGTAGAGTATGTAGCCATGATTCAGTGCAATTGGCAGAAATGACTAACAAACGGAAAGAACAAGCTTAAAAAGACAAAGAAAAAAGAGCAAAGTAATAGAGGAACAATGCAAAAGAAATAAGCAGAAAGTTAACAAAATAAAGATGCGTTGTGGTATGGATTATCTCCCCTTATAAAATATCTATTTTAAATAAGTTCAGTAAACCCCATCCAATTCTAAGAGGACGTAAATATTTCAAGCGGAAGATTTATACTTTAAAGCTGAGTAAGCAAAACAAATCCGGAAAAAAATCTCAGAAGAGTCAATGTGATAGGAGACTGTCAACTGCGAATGACCAGGACGTTCTGAATGGAACCATTGTAGACCGGATCATTGGAACAAATTTGTCTCCTACAAATAAGCACCAGGTTTGAACTTGATGTGGATTATTTCCCTTTATACGTTATTTGTGCGTGGTGGCGCAGTGGATATCGGCTAGGAACGAGAAATCGGGGAACCGAGTTCGAATTCCAGTTGAATTGATTGCATTCACTTACGCGCAAATACCCTTGGGAAAGGTATTAATCCATCTATTCCCTCCAGTTATGGGTTAAATAATAGGACAGATTGGGTTCTATAGTCTTGGTCGGCAACCAGTCTACCACAGAAAGCAATGGCAACCTACTGCGGGATAATCTTATGCCCAGTCAGTCATGTCTCTTTCGAGACATGATCGCCCAAGCGTGTATCGCGCATGGCACTTAACTGACTGACATTTAAATAAATAGCTATGCGCTCTCCGTTCTAAACTGAATAACGTTTCAGATATGTTATGCCTGGGTTCTTTTTTTTTTTTTTTTTTTTACAATTTATTCAACTTAGTACTATCATAGAACATTCCATAGGACCACAAATGTTCGCCGTCGAAGCTGGCAATATCAAAGCACCTGAGCAAGTTTTTTTAAAGGGTTCACTATTTGTCTATAGCTTAGACCATAACAGTTTCTATCACCCCTGGTCAGGTTGAATCTGGGGACAACAGCAATTATGAAGTAATTTAATGGCATAACCAGTTTGCCGATCGACATATTAGATTTTGATTTTCGAAAAGTTCTAAGAATGTGGAATACCCTTATCGACAAATAGACAAGACAAGGCTGATAACAATCTGTCCCAATCAGCGTACAGAATATTTTCAGGCTGCACTTCTTATGAAGAAACTATAAATTTGCTACTCGCAATTTACTTCAAATCAGGGCAGGCATGACAAACCCGGGACAACAAGGGCAGACAAATAAATGTCAAAGGCGGTTGTTAAATTTAAATAACCACGACGTCCTGAAAGGACCTGCAGGTGACTGGGTCGGTGGAATTATTATAAAACCTTCCTGTATATATAAACCTTTTTTTGAATCATACCGCCACAAGCAAGACATTTTACTGCCACTGTATTTCAGGGGGTTACATAGAAGGAAAGTTATGAGAAAGAGTGACACGTTATATGGGGTTTCAGGAAGTGGTTAAGAGAAAGATGAGAATACTGATGAGAGTAGAGTGAACAGAGAAAGGAGCATGAGAGAAAGGATGCAGATTAGTGAGATAGGAGATAACTATTTACTTTACATTTACAGTCTTGGAGATTGTATATGTCGGGGAAGCAATTAAATGGAAGGAATTCCACAGGCGGGAAGTGCGAGAAAAGAATCTGTAGGAGTAGAGTTTGCGTTTACATTTTATTAGTTTCACAGTAAAACGGTGGCATCTCAGTTGTTAATTCGTATATAGGGGTACCAGTGAGTTAAGTTCATCGGATCAAAAACTGTGAAAGCATTTGTTCAAGAAACCCAGGGAAGCCACATTGCGCCAGTGAGAAAGTGACTGTATCCGAGTTGCCAAGTAGGGATCGATCACATTACAGGTTTTCTGTTGATTTTGGCAAGGACACCTAGGTGGATAGCAGGAGCATCCGACCTGATATACAAATCAAAATGAATGTCGTCTTCACTGATAGACGACGAATACGTTTATATAATAATAGTACCTCTATTTTTATTCCTTTTTCTCGGTGACAGTGGTATGAAATTAGAGGCAACTGAAAAGATCACGTACACGCATACAAGGACACTTAACTGCTTGAAGTTGTCTTCCTTTATCTGAGTTCTCGCCGAGTCCTTTGCTCGTTCTCCAAAGTTCGTTCGATTGCGTCATCTTAATTTCTGTCTTTCCATAGTTTATATTTTCTAACCTTGACTACGGTTGCTTACAAAAGCACAACCACATTCCTTTAAAGCAAAGCTGTTCTTACACTCTTAATGTTCCCAAAATAATATTTATTTAATGTAAATAGACTGCTTTATATGTGTACGGTTAGGTCTTGAAGGCTGTCACAATGTGTTTAGTAAAATAAAGGAAGTTAAGAAGTTGTTGGGTATTACGTCTTTATTAGACATTAATATTTCGTGATCAAAATCTCATCTTCAGAAGGGTAGGAGAGATTATTTTCGTGTTCCTCCGTGAACCGTGCCTTTCGACGGATGGCAATCTTTCGCTGCTGCTGCTGTCGTTAATTGTAGTGAGTGTGTGTGTGCAAGTGTGTTGGAGCATGTATGTGTGTGTGTTTATGGTATATATATCTCTGATTGTGTTTTTTATATATTTCCTGACATTAAGAACAGCAATTTCGTTTGTCATTGGTTTCTGCATTCCTGATTTTTCAAAACAATATTTGTTTATTTTGCCAGCCTGCATTCTTGTTGTTCAATAATATTTGTTCTATATAAATACATTTCTAAGCGAAATTATATACTGTGATCGCAGACAATATAAGAGAATTTTGTTGTGCACTGCAAATAAGCAGCGAGTGAGAATGTGGTATAGATTATCTACCTTTATCCATATTCTGTGTTTAGCTTGTATAAAACATAAAATAAGTCACAGCGCGTTGGTTTTATCACTAAAAGCAAGGAACAGAAACGTGTTAACATGCAAAAAAGGGATACAGTGACGTGATTATAACATTCTGACTTCAAAACCTGAAAAAAACAAAAATATGGTTGATGTGACCAAAGCGGGAATACAATTTATTTTTTAGGATAAATCAACAGCATGCATCAGTAAAATCTGTCTGTAAATTTTGGATGGAGAGAGGTAGGTTGTCACAGTTTTTCCTGACAAGATAGGAACCAAGAATTTATTAATTAAAAAAGATGATTCGTAGCATTGAATATATTTTAGCAGCTTTTATTGCATAAAATCCTTTCTACATGAATATCAATCAAACAAGTTATAATTATGATATACCTTTGGTCATTAGCAAGTTTTTTGATGGAGTAGAACAATTGCGTGTTGAACGGAGTCAGTTATTTTATTTCATTGCGTATTACATTATTGTAAACAAATATTATTTCTACAACTTATTTACTTTAATTTTTATTTTGAATCATTTCACCCCAAGCTAGGTGAGAATGTCACTAGTACGCAAATATTTACGGGGAGTGAAAGCGAGAGAGAATACTGAGGATAGGAAGATTAAGGAAAGAATAAAAGATTAACGAGATTAGAGAAGATAGAAGAAGGCAATTGACGTTGCATTTATTTTTTGAAGATTATAAGCGGAATCGATTTCTACAGACAGGAAGTGCGAGAAAAGAAACTGATAGTGCATAAGTAACATTTACTTTTAGCTATTTCTGCAGTAAACGGGTGGGACGTAAATGTCAGTTTAGTGGCACGATTAAACTCCCCCCATGCAAGGCGGTATGCTACCGATGAGCAGGGGGCTACGTAGAAGTAAAAGATTAGATAAGAGGAGTGAAAAGAAAAAGACCAACCAATTTCAGCGGGTGTCAGAGAAAGGACAAAGAGAAGGATGGGAAAACAGGTGTGATGATAGTTGCAAATGTAGAGTGAAAGGAAAAGATGTACACATTGGTATAAAAAGAACTACAGTCAAGTGGATAAGAGATGGGTATTGACATTGTATTTAAATTTCTGGCGGTTGTAGCCGCCAGGAAAGCAAGAATATGGAAGAGAGTTTCACAGGCGGGAAGTGCGAGAAAAGCTTTTGGTGTAGAATTGTCGTCTGCATTTGGTTGATCTAACTGTGAATGGGTGGGTTCCAGTTGCCATCCTGGTTGCATGAATAAACTCATGTGGCAGGTGCACCAGTGAATTAAGTTCGTCAGAGCAGAAGCCATGAAAATATCTATAGAACAGACAGAGGGAAGCCATATCCCGTCAGTGAGAAAGCAGCTGGATTCGAGCCGTTAGGTCGGTACCTATCCCATTACTGATTCTACTTTGATTCTCCTTCTCTGAGATGAACATCGGGGGCGCTCGACTATATATGACAGCAGTATTCCATGCGCGGACGGGTGGTTGATTGAAGAAAAGACAGACAGAAGCTATGTCACGTCGGTGAGAAATTGACTTAAGTCAAGATGCCAAGTCAGAATCGATAATATTCCAGGTCCTTCTGCAGATTTTTTGTTTCAAGAACCTCCGGGTGTACATCAAGAGCCCCTGATAATATATATCGACAGTATATAATGCATGGGTGAATAGTAGATGCGTAAGTCTGCAAGATGGACTCTGACGAGAAAATTATTCTGGCACGATTGAGTTACCCAACGTCTTTAGCGAGAGATGCAGATATTGATTCGATGTTGTCGCTCTGTTTCAAGTCTGTAGAAAACGGGAAGACAAAAAAATGCAGTGAGTTGTGCTCCAGAAGTCAACGTCAGCCATGCTGATGACCAAGATAAATAAAACATTTATTGATCTAAAAATAATATTAAAGATCATAATAATTGTAATAATATATATATATATATATATATATATATATATATATATAAGGCAATCTGTGAGTCTGTGTGGGACTGTTCCCTATGCACGTCTGCATTTTTTAACCTGCGCCATTCAAACTTTCTGGGGACACATATCTACAGAGAAACCAGGTCAACACATACTTTTTGAGTTTAAGTTCAGAAATTTTCCCTTTCGCATTTTTTGGCCAATGGTGCTGATTGTTTACATTTCCCCCGTTTAACATCGAAGATCTAAGATGGTTGCTGAATTACGTCACAGAAATCAAATCACATGCGTCAAACGCGACTAAAATATTTTTTATTAAAAAAAAAATGAGCCTTTATATTTAATTATTATTCCGAGGTTTTAAAAATTCATGTGGTCAATAAAAAATGTGAATATTTTCCCCCGTAATTTAGAAATATTAAAACATGTAGGCGTGCATAGGTAACAGCCACAGACGCACAGATTGCCTATTATATATATATAGATTATATTTTAAGTATCTGCAGCGAATGTAAACGTATTTGTTTCATGCGCTGAAGAAATTAAAGTGTTTTGAGTTGCACGGGCAACGCCGGGTTATGATGCTAGTTGTGAATAAAGCCTAAATAATCACAAACATAAATGGCATCGCTAACATTATTACTTTTTGTTTTCTTATGAGAAAACATTTGTCATTCGTTGATCAGGAAGAATAAGCCACTGTCTGTTGAAATGTAAGATTTAGTATTAAATATAAGATCAGCTTTTACAAGTCAAGTAGATGCTTTTGCCTTTTACAGTATTTATGTGGGATTTCTTCCTATGATACTGGTTATGACGATAAACTACATGAGAATTGCTGTTGTCCCCAGGTCAATCTAGATTTGGGAAGTTACTAACTGTTAGGGTCTCCGCTATGAAAAAATAGTGAGCTCCTTAACAAAAATTTAAACACTAAAGTGTATTAAAATACATTTATAGTAAAAATATAATCACTATATTCTTATACAAAAATACTAACAAGAACCTTTTAGTGAAACTGCCAGCAGTAATCTTTTATAAAATAATACCAGCAATACTTTCTCCTAGTAAAATTACGAGTAATATATTTTATAAAAAATTACCAGGCAAGTATTTATAACAAATTGAACAACAATATATTTTATAGCAAAATTACCATGTATATATTTTATAAGATTACCAATAATAATTTTTATAGAAAAATGACCAAAATTACATGTTTATAGCAGAATGTTAATCCATAATTTTTTAGCAAAATTGAACAAAAAATAAAATAAAACAATTTGCTATAATTAATCTTATTTATTGTAAAGATTAACCACTTTCCATTCTTCGTTTGATTCTACAGAATTTTTGCTTAGCCCCTTGGGAGGCTGCTCTGATTAACAAGTGAATAATATCTGGGTTCTTGTAGTGCTACGACATGCATGGATGTGTGTCTTTTTATGCGCCTCCGGTGGGCCACTCCAAGGCCATATTATGCTGCAGAATACGCCAGTTCCTTACTAATATATGTTGCATTTGACGACCGACTGTTAGTACTACTCTCTGCCTCTCCTTAACAAAATCTAATCATGACGACATACAATAAAAACTAAATCTAAAACCAAAGAAACAAAAACCCTTAAACCCGTCAATATCTCATTGCTGAACGTCCGTTTTATTCATACCAAATTTTACAGCGTTGAATCCTACCTACAAGAAAGTTCCTCTGATATCTTAGATCTCTGTCATTTCCGCTCAACTTATATGGGTCATGAAGATGTGTACTCCTGAACTTTCTTCCGTTCTCTCAAAACTCTACAACTACGGCCCTTTGCTTTTTGATTTCCAGCGTCCTAGAAGTGCGTCTTCATAGTTCTAGTTTTTAAGAACTCTGGGGAACCCTTAGACCCTTCCAATTATCGTCCTATAAGCCTCCTACAGATATTTGACAAAGTGTTCGAGGATATTATCAATGATGAGGTGGATCAATATCTCAAAACCCACTGCCTATTCTTCTACAGAGAGCATGACTTCCGCTTCGTTAAATCTACCGTTGATATGCTAACGACCATCAAACATTACATAGACCAGCCCTCGATAATAACGCTGGAAACTCTAAAGCATTTGACAAATTCTTCCCGTTAAAGACTGTGCGTCCGAGGTCTTATCTTGGGTTAAGGCTGGTATTGATGATTTCATCCCAGTGAGGAAGTTGTGACAAACCCATTCTTTCTCACTGATTCTCCCCTGCTTGCTAGGCCTTTATCGCATACCGGAATGATTTCTTCTGGTTTTATCGGAGCCACGCATCTGACCATAAAAGGCGCCTTTTACTCCTGCTCCTAATGAGTGCAGAAGATGATAACGCTAAGCTGCTGTTCACTGACAAAATGAAACAGCGTATAGCATCCAGTAAGTTCGGCTCCAAAGAGTGCTAGTAAATCTGTAAACATGTACTAATTAACATTGAGTCCTCAATTCCCCGCTCTAATCAATGAATTTGATGTCCTCCCATCTTCAGCGGAAAAGGCCGAGTGCTTTGTTTGCAGATTCTCCACCAAGTCGACTCTGGATTCGTCTGGAGCATCCGTACCTGACTTCCCACCTAGAACTGAGGCTTAACTGAGTGACATCCACATTACTCCCTCGCTGGTCTCAAACATAATGTCAAAGCTTGGCCGCCATAAAGCGAGCGGAGGCGACGGAATCTCATTCATTGTCCTGGAGAAATGTGCTCTGAAGGCTTCTCTGTTCTCTCCAAAGTCGATAATTGCTACCTCTCTGCTTCTTACTTTCCTGTCTCTTGTAAATCTTTATCTGTGGTTCTGGTATTTACAAATCCTGGAGAACCATCAAGCCACTCTAATTATTGCCCTATCAGCCGCCTACCGATTTTCGCAAAGTGTTTGAGGCTGTTATCAACGCCGAGGTGGTTCAATATATGACAAACACTATAGTTTCATCTTCACCAGGTCTATTGTTGAAATGCTAAAGATCACAGAGCATATATACCAGGATCTCCATAAGAACGGCGAAGCTCGAGCTCTTGCCCTGGATATCTCCAAAGCGTTTGACAGAGTCTGGCATGCTGGCCTTTTGCGCATGCTACGGGGCTATGGTACAACTGGACGATTGTTTGATCTAATCCAGTCATTCATTTAAATCGCGTAATGAAGGTGTTATTGAATGGACATGCCGCCCAATATGATTATACGAACACAAGTGGCCCTTAAGGCTCTATCCTAGATCCTACGCTTTTTCTGATCTTCATCAATAATCTCATTGATGTAATCAGATCCTAAGCAAACATCTACGTTGACGACATCACCATTTACTCTCACTTCGATTAGAAATTCTCTGAGGCTGACAAAGCAAACCTTGCTGCTGAGCTTGAAAAGGACCACCAATCTGTGGTGGACTCTGGTAAGAAATAGCTCGTGGATTTTAATGCTTCCAAAACTAAGTTGCTATTTGTTAACCATCACAGACAATCGCTCCTACCTTCAATTCCCATGTATCAGGTTAGTATCCCTGAAAATAAAACACTGCGCTTACTCGGCCTAACTGTCAGCAGACATCAAGTGGAATGACTACATCAAATCCATAGCTAAATCTGGTGCAGAGAAAGTCGGTTCACTATGTAGGGCCAGAGAGTTTATTCCGTCTGAATCCATCCTGCACATATTTAAATCTACCTATTGCCCGTGTATTAAATACTGCTGTCACATTTAATCGAGAGTTAAGATTGGCCCCTCGATGCGTATGTGCTGTCACTTTCGAACATACTTCCTAATCTACACATCACCTGAAGACCGAATAAAGATATATTGTCTACATTTGTTTATATATACGTGTTACAGTCGTCATTTTATTAAGTAAGTATATCGTTTTTCTGACAGTGTGGAAAAGGCAAGCGATTTTATTCAGCACTAACTCAGCACAGAAATTCAATTACATAGGTCAGAAGGAAAGCAAAATATTTTTACAATTACTTTTCACTACCATCAGAATGAAACTGAAGTGAACCGATCAACCAGATGTCTAGGACTATTGTGAATTAACTGTATTGTAATATCGTAGTGCTCATTAATAGTACCTGTAATTATGAGAACACCTGAATCGTTACAAATATTTCTCGCAAAGATAGAGTCAGACAAACGCAATTTCTAGAAATTTTCAGATATAGTTATCTCTTGATGACCAGCAATAACTCTGGTAAAATTATAAAAACAATCCTAAAAGTGTTTCTTCGAGACGAAAATAGAAACAGGTAAAACGTTTATAATGCTTATATAAAGGTTAATTCAAGAGAGAAGCGTTTGGAATCTGAATCTGAATCTGAAAATCATGGGCTGATCATCAAGAGAAAAGATTATTTTCTTCTGTATATTGAAATAATTGAACAGAAAGTAACATCGTTTGGATGTTATGACGTCTATTGCTTGAAAACGATAGAACAACCCACTCAATTAACATTTAAACGGCCGGAAATGTTTGCATGAACTTGTATGTTAAATTGGTAAAAAAATGTAAAATTTCATTCTTAAAGAGTAATTTTTTCTGTTGATTTTTGCTTTCTTCACAAAGATACAAAAGAATTTTTAAGACATTTTTGCATTAAAAGCTAAACAAAGTATTTAAAAGCAAGAAAATATTGTGATAAAAAAGGGAAGACTTGCTAACAATCATGTAATATCTCTGCTGCTATATGGCGGCAAATGCAGGATAATCTTTCTTCTTCTTCTATGTGCCCTGTCCCTTCAGGACGTAGGCGATCATGGATCTCCACGTCTCCCTATCCCTTGTGGCTCTTAGTATGTTTGCTCCTGTTGTTCCGTCATCCACCTGATCAGACCCTGCAAATATGTTATCCGTTGCCTTCCTCTGTCTCTCCTTCCTTCTATCTGACCAGTCAGTATCAGGTTCTCCAGGCTCTCCTTCCTCATTGCATGTCCCAGGAACTTCAGTTGTCTCAGCATCAATTTCCTTTTTGTTGCCATTCTTTCTAACACTTCGTAGTTGCTTGTATGCTCAGTCCACGATATCCGTAGCATCCTTCTGTAGAACCACATTTCGGCCGCTTCCAGTTTTGTCCTCATTTTCGATGATATTGTCCAGCATTACACAGATCAAAAGACATGAGACAACAAAAATGTATTTTAGCAGAAGTATACTGACAACGCACAGAACATTTAAGCTGGGAAATGTTTTTAAAGAAGATGAAAACTAGGATACGTTTACTTAATATTCTAAAGAAACAGTTGAAATTTCTAAAAGCGTAATGAGGAATGAGTGCTTGGAAAATTTGACACAAACATAGGTATCTCCACTAAATCGCTGAAATCACAATATAGTATAAAATAATTGTCCCAAACATGATAAAAACGAATATTTCCTATCAAAATGTTTGCTCTACTATTAAGAGAAAAGATCAAAGTAATTTTTAATATTAAAAAACATTAATCCTGTCTGTCGTTTGGTAAATTTTTCCCCAGTTAGAGTTTACAATGGAAAACGTAATATTACATAACTCACTTTTTTCCGGTGACAAACACATTAATTTTTAAATTCTTGCAAAAATCAAATATTTGTCGGATATTAATAGTGAAACTTCCAGAACTTATTCAAAAGTGAATTAATTTTTTTTTTAATCATTATTTTTTTTAAATTTGTAAAAGTATTTTTACACATGTTAAACCCAAGATAAGTTCATGAAATCAAGAAATTAAATCCTGGTTTTATTAGTTAGACGCTGGACTCATTGGGGAAAAAATCATGTATTATTTAAAAAAAACATTTAGCCCATTTTCCCGAAATTCTGCTCCGTATAGTAAAATAAAAGAGCAATAAAACTAAATGAATTATTTTAATAAATAATATATATTTCAGATATTGTACTCAAAAGAATTTTTTTCGATTAATAATGAAAATTTAAAATAATTATTGTCATTTTTTTAAAGAATTAAAATGATTTATAAAGTTCAAAAATATTTTTTAAATGTTTCCAAAAGCTGGTAGCTTATGAATTGAAATCTATTTATAATAACCCAAAATTGAAAAGTTTAATACAAATCATCTAGCCATCGTATTTTAAAAATAATTTTCAATTTTTCTTTTGTATATTTGATTTTTTTTGCAATGTAATCTCTATGTGTACATTAAAATGTTATGTGTTTCACAGTTTCTTTCTCTTACTGGAAAAATTGTTCAAATTTGTCACTTTTGATCGCCATACACTTATCTTTCATCTGGTGAGCAGACAAACATTTCAAATACGTCGGACACATCAAAAATTTTAACTCTGTGATTAAAAAATAGTTTTATTCTAAATTCCACGCTACAAATAAGTAATACTTGTGTAAATTAGATTAATTTAACATTAAATTTGCTGATATTCCAAAATAATGTGTCACAGATGTATATTTTATTTTTGCAAAATTTTAAACCGAGAATTAACTTTTGTTCACAAATATGTCGATCTCTCAAAAATAAATAAATTCTTAAATTTAATATTCTTGAAAAGTACATTCCTTTTTACATATTCAGTGTATAAATCAGCTATGCAATCATTGCATTAACTTCAACTATATTTCTACATTTTCCTCTCCGAGTAGAAATGCATTTAAAATAAAGTCGTTTTGGTTTGTTCATTCAAATTTACTAGCAGGCAAACACTCCAGGATCCCAAACTACTACACGTCTCGATTGGTCTTTTGCTTCTACACCCGGTTTAAAAACAGCTCCGATGCATGAAGACATAACTGTGTTCTCAGAAAATTTTAAAATCGGCATGAACCTACTCAGTTAAAGTGACAATTCTTTGCATTATACCTGTTAAAAATGTTATAAATGACTGATTTATTTCTTCTTTGCAAAAGGAAGAAAACCAAAAAATCACTTTGGTTAAAGAAAACATCAACTTACAGATTTTTCCCTTTTCTTGTAAGGCCGATTACCCCGTTTTAGCTTCTCTGTGTTTTGCGTTTACGGTTTTCGAAAACCACAGTTGTGAATACTGGTCACTTTTATGTGTGAAAAATCATTCCTTAAGAACTTTGTAGCTAGAGTTGTGTACTTGAGTAAAAGATTTTTCTTTTTCCTGAGTGTAGAATTCAGGTCTTTGACGCCCGTTGTTCAGGAAATTTGGTGAGAAAAAAATTTTCCCTGCGTAGAATTCGATTACTGTTATGGTCGACAGGTAGAATCTATTTCATTATATCTTCGTTACCGCTCTTAAGTCTGGTCTCCAAAAAGTTTTTTCTTTTATCCTCGCTTAGAATCCGTTTCTTCAGTATCTTAGTCACCACTATTTTGGGCGACCGATGGCCAAAAGTTCTTTCTTTTATCCTCCGCGTTTCTTCAATATATTCGTCTTTATGGACAAAATTAAGCCTCGAACAACACGACCACAAGAGTAGAAATAACAAATATATATTAGCAAGCAATAACAATACAAAATTTGAACTGTCAGTCTGGTTTGGATTGAACTACTACCTACTTTTTGAGAGGCGTAGTATATATAGTGTTAGGAAGAGTTCATTTTCCAGTTACAGATAAGGACCCATGACAGCTATTCAGCACTATATATATATATATATATATATATATATATATATATATATATATAATTCAAAAGATTTTTACTTAACCGGCAATATTTCTTTTTACTATAAACGTTACTTTACTCGAGACACACATTGAAGATCATATTCTTTTTAATTTAAAGAATAAAATTAATTTCACATTAATGAAAATTTGTGATTCCGAAATGAATCGAATATAGATCCATCATTTTTTTTCAAGGAATCGACTTTCTAAGTCAAAGTTTGCTTCTGTGAGTTCGGCAATAGATCCAGTTTAAAATTACCTTTTAAAAGAAGTACATATTTATAGCAAATGAAGGATCTTCAGTCTTTATTTCACAAAACCACTCCAAAATTAGTTTAAAAAACACTTATCATAAAATATCTTACACGATGATTTAGATAGCGCATGTACATTTTCGTTTATGAGACCATGTGATGTAGATTAAAGTAGCTTACCTGTAACGTTAAGATTAGCCAAAGATACCTTGAGAATGTAAGCCTGACACGTAGGTTACGATCTAAGAAAACGCATAAAATTTAACCAGTTCAGGAAAAATTTAGCTGTGTATAATAAAATTGGTCACCGAAAAAAGCATGAATTGTAACAAGTCCAAAAAAAGATTACCTGTGTATAGTACAATCGTTTACAAAAAACACATGAATTTTAACGATTATGGAAAAGATTTACCTGTGTATAGTACAACTAGTCACCAAAAACGCATGTATTTTAACTAGTCCAGAAAAGATTTACCTGTGTATAGTACAACTGGTCACTGAAAACGCACGAATTTTAACCAGTCCAGAAAAGATTTACCAGTACATTGTAAAACTGGTCACAGAAAACTCATGAAATTTAAATAGCAAAAAAATGATTTAACTGTGTATAGTACAACTAGTCATCGAAAATGCAAGAATTTAACCATTCCAGAAAATAATTATATCTGTATAATACAACTGGTCACTGAAAACGCAAGAATTTTAATCAGTCAAGAAAAGATGTACTTGTGTATAGTACAACTTTTCACTGAAAACGTAGGAATTTTAATCCGTTCAGAAAATATTTACCTATGTTTAGTACAACTGGTAGCCGAAAATGCAAGAATTTTAATCAGTCCTGAAAAGATTTACCTGTCACTGAAAAGCAAGAATTTTAATCAGTTCAGAAAAGATTTGCATGTGTATAGTACAACTGGTCAACACACACTCATGAATTTTAACAAGTCTAGAAAAAGTTACCTCTGTATAGTACAATTGTTCACCTAATATGCATTATTTTAATCTTTTCAGAAATACCCTATGTATAGTGCGACTAAGTATTTATTCCATTAAAACTGTTCATAAAACTTGCTCTACTTTCGAGCATATAGAGTAAACCGATTACGAATTTGTAATGAGAAATATTCTAGGTCATGATTTTAGATATTGACCAGCGTATTTACTTTCAAGGTGAAGATATTCTAGTGTTTTAATTTTTTATATAGTTCAATTATATACACAGGAAATAGTTTATGATATCAGTTTATCGGATGTGTTCCTTACCACGTAGAAGAATCTATGCTGTATCTAAGGCAATATATAGCAGCTCTGGTGTATCTAAGGCAACTTAGATTGATGATGACAGAAACTATTTAGGTTGGTTTAGAATTCAGTTTTTCTTCTACCTTGGATAACTACCTCAATGCAAGAAATCCTCGTCAAGGCTGCAGTTTAACTCAAAACTGGGGAGAAGAGATGAAGTTATATATTTCCAAAGCTGTTTTGTCTTAAAGTTATAGCTGTCGAACTCGGCTGAAATTTGAAATAGCCGGATCTTTCTATCCGGATCGTAAACATTACACTATTCAGACTCACAAAAGCTTCATGAATAGTCAAGATATATTCAATAGAAATTTAGTTGATCATGATAGTAAAGACCTCAACAGTTATATAATACATACTTACAGGTATTATTAGAAATAATTTAAGACAATTGTGCTGCGTGTGTACATTGAACTGGTTTCTCCTTATAGAAACAAACAGTCGCCATCTATCAAGTCTGAGTGCAACCACGAATGAAAGGCGCCTCGGTAGTTATTTCAATTTGGCGCCTTATTGCTGGGAAATAGATTGCGAGCTGACATTATGCGGCATTACAAATATAGCGACATTTATCGTAGTTTAATGACTCATAGTTGTTGCATTAAGTGTACTAAGTTGCATATAGAATTTAGTATATATATATATATATATATATATATATATATATATATATATTAGAACAACACGGTTATCAACGCACACTTCTGAGAAAAACGCTTGTTGATAACACGTACATCCTCAAACAAGAAAATAATAAGCAGAAACTAAAAATTCTCGAAGCACTCTACATTAAACAATTTAAACCTGGTTTGAATACAATCAATTTCGATATTTCCAATAACGTACTCAAATGTCTGTAATCAGACCAGGGACCACAACACCACTATTTTGTCACTGTCTTCGGCCATCCGCCACGGTAGGGATGGACTTATATTTTCAATTCAATTATCTTTATTGTTAATAGCTTAAATGTTCTATGTTTACTGTGTGTTAATATTTACTCTTTGATAATGGCTTATGTGAGCCGAAAGCTTAGATCCGATAAAAAATTCAACAAATACTGTGATTTTTTGTTTTCTTTCAATGACATCACCATCAAGTATATCAGACGGTATGAACGGATCCTACACAAAATTAATAGACAAAACTTGTCTATATTATTCAATGAAACCTGCATTAATGAAAAAATGCTGCCAAAATACACACAATTTAAATTATATATATATATATATATATATATATATATATATATATAAGGGAAATTAACGAAACTGGTTATAAACAACCGACAATTTGAAATTTGTTTGAACATTATTTTTTATCGAGATTCGTATTTAAGTAGATATTCTGTTTATAATCAAACAATATTATATATTTATTTTTACCGGCCTGATTATTTACGATATATTTTTGTTACGAAAATGTGTGTCATTCGGCAGGAATTGAGTCTGCGACCACTATCCACAAGATCACCAAGTAATCTGGCGCGTCTTTGACCACTCGACCACGAATGATGATCACTCTAAACGAAATCAAATTAAGTCTATAACTCAATCTTCGATTCATCGTAATAACCATATCTGCTCTAAAATGTAAGGATGTTAGGGAAATTAACGAAACTGGTTATAAACAACCGACAATTTGAAATGATTTGTTTGAACATTATTTTTTAACTTATATATATATATATATATATATATATATATATATATATATCCGAGTGAATAAGGATCGAAGAAAATTAATTTTTTTTGTTTTTACAACGTCCAAAACATTATTTTAAAATAGTGCTCGATATATAAAATATAGAGTTGTGAATATTTATTCTAAATTATAATTTAGAACATTTATGTTTTTTTTATATATCCACTACAAATCGCACATTTGTTTCGACATTGAAACTACAATGTCTCATCAGGTGGTGTGGACAGGAATGGAAAGCCTCTTTTCTTATATTTGGTGAGTTTTGTGGGATGTTGGTGGGGGTTAGTGATAAGGGAATAAGTCTTGTGAATTGTCTGATGGAAATTTGAAGAATGTGTTGTGGGTAGTGAATATAGTTGATTAATGAGTGTCTTTGGTATATTTTATCTTACCTCATACATTAAATTCTACTTATTACGGACCCATTACCTATTTAGCTATTACCTTAAATACTAACATTTTACCTCTTATATTAAATCGTACCTATTACACACCACAAACTGTGATGTAATTTAAAATTTAAAATTTAATAGGAAAAGTCGATTCCCTAAATCCAAAATTACGGTTAAATATACAAAATTAGATTAATTATAAAACTGTGCTTAAATAAAAAAAATATTCTATATTTGTACAAATAAGCGGTAAGTCCAATCCCAACCCTACACCTCTTACACCTCCCTACTCTGCTACTCTAAGAAATCCAACGGATAAAATCTAGTTGCAAGATCATAAAACTTACAATCCTATCTGCTAATGTTAAATCTGTCTACAAAATTCCAAAGACACTAATTAATCAACTATATTCATTACTTGTCAGTTTGAATTTTGAAGAAAGTGGTGTGGGTAGTGAATATAGTTGATTAATTAGTGTCAATTACTGCCAAAGGATGCATACTCTTCTAAGAATAATTTTCGAATAAAAGGCCAGTATATATGTACTCTTTCATTATAGAAAATACAGAGTATCCAGTCAAATACAAGTATTCATTGAGACTAATGTTCAAACAATAAGTTTAGTTCAATATGTTGGTCAATAATATTTCGTAACTTTCTGTCAGATTTTGTCATATATATATATATATATATATATATATATATATATATATATATATCTGAAAAGTAGTATAAAATAATAAGTTGCAAGTTCATTGTTTGTAGAGATTTACTTGAATAAGAGTACTCAATGCTTAGTAGAGCATTATATATGGTAATATTTCTATTATAAATTTATTATGAAAACATAGTTTACTGCAACACAATAGCGGCTGTGCTTCGTTACTATCTTATAAGATAGTACCGAAACACAAATATTATAATATTACCATATATATATATATATATATATATATATATATATATATATATATATATATATATAAGTTAAATTTACCAATAACACAAAATAACTTTGTTTATACTTCTGAGATGAAGTCCTCAGGAAATATCCAAAAAGTACTTTGAAAAATAAAATAAAATAAAGTTAACATGAATTTCGAAAAATGTATCAATAACACAAAACAATTTCGTCTAAACTTCTGTGATGAAGTGTTTACATTATTTATTTACATCGTTTATCTTTATTGTCATATTCACGACAATCCAGCCGTTCTACGTTCCGACCTTCTTCAGATGATTATAATTTTGAACTGATCTTTTTATTTTGATCACTGGAGTAGATTGTCCTCATTCAATGAGTCATGCCACTTCCAGATGTTATTAGTTATCTCTGTTTAACTTACATTTCTCAGTTTTTGCTAGCCAATACTGGCACACGGCCAAGTCAATAAAAGATTTCATTGAATCCAGTGACTTGATCCAATAATTTGTGAGTTAAATAACTAGCGCTAATTTACTGTAGATGACCTTGCAATCAAGGCACTCTCAAGACGTCTTCATAGTAGCATTTTTTATGTCCAACTTGTGAACCTTCTGATGTAATCTTTTTTAAAAATGTTTCTTTTGTGATCATACAATTTATTTATTCACATTTCTGGAAGTTTCTAATCTGTGTTTTTGATTATTACTGAAGCCTGAGAAAACACCTCCTTCAAAGGTTAGCTTATTGTTTTATTTATTATTGACACGTTTATTGATTCAGATGTTATATTCTTAGCATCCATCTCTCTCTCTCCCTCTCTCTCTCTCTCTCTCTCTCTATATATATATATATATATATATCGGTCTAGTGTCCGCTGGAATCAATCGGATTTGTAGCCACAGTGATACAGCAAAACAGGCTTGTATTTGGATGACTAATTATGCTTTTGTTATCCGACTGAGCTCTCAGGAGGGGAAAATGTTAAAAACAGTTGCTGCTTCTGCGATTTACTCATTACTCTTTGGTTATGAATTGATTTCCCTTGGCTAGTGGTGTGTACATACATAACATATGTATAGCACGTTAATCTATCTTTCGATCTCGGTTGGAAGCAATAGTACGTTCATGCATACTGTGATATAGCAAAACATGCTTGTATCTGGATGAATATACACATGTTTCATCTGTGTGCGTAAGATTTTTACCAGGAAATGGTGCCAAGATAATATTTTTTAATCATTTCACCCCAAGCAAGGCATTCCATTGCCACTATTGCGCATGGGGCTACATAGGGGAAGGTAAAGAGGAGGAGTGGTTAGGTGTAGGAAATGTCAGAAGGAAGGTGATAGATGGGTAAGGATACCGAGGATGAGGAATGGGCAGATGGGAAGAGTGTTTGAACGAATGGGAGCGAGTTAGTGTGTTAGAAGATTTCTATTGACCTTACATTTAAACTCCTGGAGATTGTAGCCGTTGGGGAAGCAATCATGTGAGAGGGAATTCCAGAGTCGGGAAGTGCGAGAAAAGAAACTGTTGGAGTAGAAGTTGCGGTTGCATTTTATCGGTTTCATTGTAAAAGGGTGGGAACTATTTGCTAATCTAGTTTCTCGTGCAAATCCTTATCTAGGGGGCAGCAGTGATCCAACTTCATTGAAGCAGAAGCCGTGAAAGTATTTATAGAAGAGACACAGGAAAGCCACGTCGCGCCGGTGAGAGAGAGACTGAAGACGGTCTGCCAAGTTGGTATCGATCACATTACAGACCCTCCGCTGTACCTTGTCGAGAAGCCCGAGGAGAATAGCAGGAGCACCCGACCAGATATGGTAGCAGTATTCAATGCACGGGTGGAGGGTAGATTTATAAATGTGCAAGATAGATTCAGACGGAAAAAACTTCCGGGCCCTGCACAGAGAACCGACTTTCATAGCAGCGGATTTAGCAATGGATTCGATATAGTCATTCCATTTGAGGTCTGCTGTAAGTGTGAGACCCAGAAGGCGTGGTGTTGATTTATTTACATAGCAGTCCATTGAGTTCTATATTATCTAAGAATAGCAGACAACGCAAAATTTATTGTTTTCATTGCCTGGATTTTGATGGAATACCGAAGTTAAACAAGATATTTATATATATATATAAACCCTTGAGCAAATTAATTAAATCTTTACCATATGTTATTCGGTTTAAATAATGTCTTCGTAGGATCTTTCACTTTCCTTCATAACGTATACGTCGTCTTTTGGCATGTTATTTCTTTGTTTTGAACTGATAGATCCAGTTTGTTTCTTCACCTTGATGGCATGGCTGACATTTGAAAGGCTGACATCAATTATTTCCTTGATCTCTATGTAATGCTTGCCAGTGCGTTCGTGCAGCCTTAAAATTTCGTATGCTTCCTTGAAGTAAACTTTATTGCAGACAATGAACGTAAAAACTAATTCTCTGCCCAGACAATAGTGTCTGGGCGTAATAAAAATCAGATACTAACACCGATTACGCAATAGTTTTCAAATGCAAATAAATTTCATCATCCCACACATTCACAGTCAGGTTAGCCAAATGCAGACGACAATTCTACTCCTGCAGCTTCTTCTCTCGCACTTCCCGCCTGTGGAAATCACCCCATATTCTTGCTTTCCTGACGGCTACAACCTCCAGAAATTTAAATGCAATGTCAATACTCATTTAACTCTACTGAACTCTAGCTCTTTCCCACCCCCGTATATCCTTCCTTTTCTCTCCACCTATGTATCTGTCATCGCATCTGTATTCTCAGCTTTCTATTGTTCCTTTCTAACTAGTTTGTACTCCTCACTCTTTCTAATTAATCGGTTTACAGTTATGTAGCCCCCCCCCCCCCCCACCCACCCAGCTCATCAGTGTCATTTCTGCCTTGCTCGGGGTGAAATGATTAAAAAAAAATACATACCGAACATAGATTATTATTGTTACACACACTGCAAATGACGAGGTAAAATCCAAATCAATTACACAATGTTACCTCAGTGGGTCTAAAATTGACCGTATCGTGAAAGAAAAAAACTGAAGAAGTTGTTTCAATTAGTTGCACAAGGATGTAATTTTTGAATCGCCTCTGTGTTACTTAAATGTTTATTTGAAAATAATATTGCAATTTTTATTTTGCAATGCATAACTCTTGTCTGTCAGTAAGTATGTGCGTTGTGGTGCAGTGGATATCGGCTCGGAACGAGAAATCGGTAAGCCGAGTTCGAATTCTAGTTGAATTTGTTGCATTCACTTATGCGTAAATACCCTTGGGAAAGATAATAATCCGTCTCTTCCCTCCAGTTATGGGTTAAATAACATGACAAATTGGGTTCTATAGCCTTGGCTGGCTGCCATTCTACTGCAGAAAATAATGTCCACCTTCTGCGGGATAATCTTCTGCCAAGTCAGTCATGTCACTTTCGAAACAGGATCACCCAAGCGTGTGTCACATATAGCAATTAACTGACTGAACTATTGTCAACAACGGACAACTCAGAGTGTAGTAATATTTACCTATCTGCTCAGACAATTATTACTCATTAGGGTGTTTGAGAATCATGTGGCGCTCAATAATTTGATTAAGTTTATAAAATTGGTTCCAATCATTGTGTAATTGACAGGATGCTAGACTTATCTATCATTGGTAGCGTGTTTAAACCATAGAAGATGTTTCATACTTGTTATTTTGGCACACAAATTGTTCAACTAGATCATAGTCGACTCAGTTTCATTGGCAGAAGAATTTTCTTGCGTATTTTTTTAAGAAAAATGTATGGTCTAATGACATGTTTTGATTTTGATTTTTTAAAAACTGTCTGTTACCTCATCTTCAATTAAGTTATTTTTTTTTGTCCAACTGTTCGGTAAGGATCCGTTTGGAGAGTTAAGTGCTGTACGTGATACAAGTTTGTGCGGTGTTGTCTGTTTCGATTCCTGACTGAGTAAGCAGAAGATTTTCTCACAGTTGGTTGCCATTTCTTTATGGAATAGACTCTGTTGCCATCCAAGTCTATAGGACACAGCATTTCCTGCTATTCAAAACATACGTGATCCACGTCTGGTCACTGATATCTCTTCCAGTTCATGACTGACAAGAAATAGATTTTCCCACTGTCAGTCAGTTAAATGCCATACGTGATACACGCTTGGGCGATCATGCCTCTTTCGAGACATGACTGACTGGGCAGAAGATTATACCGTAGGAGGCTGTCATTGGTTTCTGCGGTAGACTGTTTGCCAGCCAATCAGTTCTATTATTTAAGCCATAACTGGAGGTAAGAGACGGATTAATACCTTTTCCAATGGTATTTGTGCGTAAATGAATGCAAGGAATTCAACTGGTTGTAGCCGCCAGGAAAGCAAGAATATGGAAGAGAGTTACACAGGCGGGAAGTGCGAGAAAAGCTTTTGGTGTAGAATTGTCGTCTGCATTTGGTTGATCTAACTGTGAATGGGTGGGTTCCAGTTGCCCTCCTGGTTGTATGAATAAACTCATGTGGCAGGTGCACCAGTGAATTAAGTTTGTCGGAGCAGAAGCCATGAAAATATCTATAGAACAGACAGAGGGAAGCCACATCCCGTCAGTGAGAAAGCAGCTGGAGTCGAGCCGTTAAGTCGGTCAGTCAGTTAAGTGCCATGCGCGATACACGCTTTGGGCGATCATGTGTCGAAAGAGACATGACTGACTGGCCAGAAGATTATCCCGTAGTAGGTTGCCATTGCTTTCTGTGGTAGACTGGTTGCCGATCAAGGCTATAGAACCCAATCTGTCCTATTATTTAACCCATAACTGGAGGGAAGAGACGGATTAATACCTTTCCCAAGGGTATTTGCGCGTAAGTGAATGCAAGGAATTCAACTGGAATTCGAAATCGGCTTCCCGACTTGTCGTTCCGAGTCGATATCTACTGCATCACAACGCACATTCCTTCCCACAGTAGGCTGGTAGGCTGCCGTTTTTTATAGGTAGATTAGTTGCCTTTCACATTATATAACCCAGCCTTTTCTGCTTTTAATCCCATAACAGAGAGAGAAGAAATGTATTAATACCATTCCGAAGGTTATTTCTGCGTAAGTGAATGTAAAAAATCCGACTGGAACTCGAACATTGCTGTCCAATTTCTTATAGCAAGCCGTTATATTTTGCACCATACAAATGCATAAGGTACAATAGAGAAAAAACGGTACCGGCTTTTCCCAAAAAGCATTCGTGTAATCTACGCAAACTAACCCAGCTTGAAATGTGTAGCGCGTTCACAGATTCCTTTCCATGGCCATCACATTATTAATCAACCCCTGGAAAGAAGCAGAGATTTAGATTAAAATTTCACCTTTCTTTTCTATTTTTGAGAGTTCAAAAAGTTTAAAACCATTTTTTAAAAGTTACTCAGCGTTATTTCTATATGCATCGAAAATGCAACTTCGCTTGTAAAAGATCACATGGTAATGGAACCAACTGCATTACTGGCAAGAGATGCCTGCAATTTTCGCTCCTAATATCAGTATGATTCTCAGTAGAGAGTTGGCTGTTATTTCAGAAATGCACTTTTTGTTCAAACCAAAGTGGAGTGTTAAAAGCTGCGCACGGCCAATATTGAATATCGAACTCCAAATGTCCACACCAACATGATTTTGAATCTATCACATCTTTGAAAGGTTTTCTGAGGTTAGGGGTTTTAAGTGCTGATGAAACATTGAACAATGGCGATTTTTGTGAAGATATCAGCGAATATAATACACAAATGGATGCAATTACACACACACACACACACACACACACACACACACACATATATATATATATATATATATATAGGTATGGATGTAAATAAGTATACAATGTGTATACACGCAGGTACACAGCGATATATAAGTATTTAACTTGTGTAAATAGAACAGAGATCAATGTAATATAATGGATCTATAAAGGGTATATTGATAAATAGTAATATATGTATATATGGTGCTTTAAACAGAATAATACACACATACATATAAGCTTAGAACCAACATAATAAAAAATATTCAAATGTTGGACAATTTCGTCTTTATTTTCATCTGAAATAAAAGCCCAAATAAGATGTTTAGAACGGCTCATGATTATACATAATAGACATTCATTGTCTCTTATATTTAACAGTATATGTTTAGAAAATTATTTGCTGCCACGATTCACTATATATATATATATATTGAATGTTTATTACTTGATTTTTGGTCATAATAAACTTAGACCAATACACATTTGTATTAAACAATGTTCAATACAACTATATTGTAGAACTTTTCAATATTCTTCATTTGTAAACGAGTTATTACGCGACCTAGGTTGGTGACCATGTAGGAATGTTTGCATGTTTATATGTATGTGTCCCACGAGTAAACTTTTCTTTATAGTTGCAATTTCTCCCTTGTAGTATATTATGCAGGTAAAAACTTTAATAATTTTCAAAACGCTCTACTCTAAATCATTCTTAAAGCTAACAATAATTCAAGATAAACTACGGAGGACACTAAGTGATGTAATTTAGTGATAATTAATGTAATTTTAACGAAAATGAATAAATTCTGAACAATGTTTTACTTTATATATATATATATATATATATATATATATATATATATATATATATATATATACTCCTTTGAAGACTTTATTTCTTATTTATAGTTATTTTTACTAAATCAATTGTTTTAATCGTGTTCTAATATTCACCCTCCTCATTTATTTTTCATTGTGATCAGTTATATCTTTGCTTTCGAGAAAACTATACAAAAGATGGCTCCTGAAGATGTGTTGGCCTGAAAGGATTCCTAAATTTCCTAAAGTGTAAGTTAGAAAATAACTTCTTACCCACTTAAATCGAATATTTATACTCTGTAGAATCAACTTCGTGTTATATATATATATATAAAGTTATTAATGCAATTGATATTTATATTTATATATTTATATTTTTCAGTTTTTTTAATTAGGTACTTAAACTATAGAATATCGTAAGTGAACCGTTTTCTTTTAATTTTTATTTTTTCTATGGAAGAAAAACAATATCGTTTTTAGACAGGAAATATTTAATAAACGCATCCAAAATTAACTGTCATTCTATAATCTTCGGGAAGTGTCTCAATTTTGTTGATAAATATGTTTGTTCATGATTATAATTCCACCGTCTTTGTCGGGAGTGGGTATATGAATAGTTTTTCGTCTTGTAAAAAGAATACTCTTAGAGATTTCCCCCTCTCCACGTGGATTGTATTGTAGCGTCTCTCGTTTACCCAAGAGTAGTTAACTCGTCCATACTATCTGAGAAAATGTTTTAAATTAAATTTCTGTCCTCAGAAATTTATTTTGAATCAACTTTTCTGTGTGTTACCTGCTTGTGGTAAGTGAAAGGAAATGAGTTTGTTTTTGTTTGAATTTTAATAATTAATTTTTAATATTTTTTGGTTTCCCCTTTGTTTATTTTATTTGTTTTTATTTGTTCTTTTGTCACTAACGTAAGTAGTTTGTGTAAATGATTTTGCTATCCAAGGTTCTTTTCGACTTATAATAAGTTAAAACTTAGTAAACTTCAGTTACTTTCCTGTTTATTTTTTTTCTTTTCTTTTTTTTTAATTGGAGTAGATAGTTCCTACTATCGCCCGGTCTCACACTCCACCCACTACTTTTGAACAAGAGTAGAGGTGATCACTTTGTTTATTATTCAGGAAGGGGTTCCCGGCTCATCCCTCTTCTTCGGTCTTAGTGTTTGTTCAGCTGGAAGCTCTTTGCAGTTACACAGTATGGTGGCAACGCCTTTACATTCTGAGGGTACCGGGTTGGCAGTTTCCTGGTTGCTGCTTCCGACTAATAGTTAGGAGCCCGAACTCTTGCGTAACGTCTTGAGAGACTCCTCTGATCAACAGTTGAATAATATTGGGTTCTTGAAGTGCCATATCGCGCATGGAAGGGCGTCCCTGCATGAACGTTCGGTGGGCAACTCCGAGGCCACATTATGTTGTAGGCCGCGCCAGTCTCCATCCTGCATATGCTGAAAACTGACTGATTCTACTCTAAGACCTCTCCTCAACTGAATCACTATGGAAAAAAGCAAACATAATAGCAATACTAAACCAGCTAGTCTGAAAACGCCCAAACCAGTCTGCATCTTTATCACTAACATACGTGGTATCCGCACTAACTTCCTCAGCCTAGATTCATTCCTTCACACTAACTCACCTGATATCTTAGCCTTATGCGAAACTAACCTTAACCCTTCTATCCCCTCTTCTGAGTTCCACATCCCTGGCTACCCTCCTCTCTTCAGGAAGGACTCCAATGTTCATATGCATGGGCTTGGTGTGTATGTCAGCGAACACCTCCCACTAGCTAGGGTAACATCTCTTGAATCCCTGGATCATTCTTTCATGTGCTTCCGTCTCTCACTTGTAAGCTCGATTAGCTATCTCTTCTTTATCTACCGTTCCCCTTCCTCCTCTGACTGTTCGTTACTTGACAGCATCTCTGAAAATATCGACAAAGCCATTTCTTCCCATCCCTCTGCTCACATATTTGTGTTTGGTGACATTAACGTCCATCACACCAAGTGGCTGGAGAACTCTGTCAGCAACCCTGCTGGTGTCCACACCATGGATTTTTCAATCACCTAATCCAATCCCTCACACAAGTGGTGGACTTCCCCACGCGTTTCTCCGACAACCCCAACGGAAGGGACTCACTACTAGACCTCTGCTTCACTTCCATCCCAGACTGTTGCACTACCAAACAACTATGCCCACTCGGGAACTCTGACCACACCGTAGTTTCCGTCAACATTTCATTGCTCTCCCGCCCGACCCAAGAAACCCAGACCAGTAGAATATCCTACTGCTACCAAAGGGAACACTGGGATTCGTTCCGAGACTTCCTCTGTGACGTCCCATGGAACAACGATTTTAGTCTTCCCATCGAAGAATGTGCATCCTAGGTCTCCTCCTGGGTTAAGGCTGGCATCGATGCCTTCATCCCTGCCAGGAAATTTCTGCTTAAGTCTCATTCGTCTCCATGGTTCTCTCCCGCTTGCTCGGCCGCCATTGCCCACCGGAATCATTTCTTCCAAATCTACCGTAGCTTTTCGTCGAACCAAAACAGGCGCATTTTCACTTCAGCTCGTAATAAGTGTAAAAAGAAACTTAACGAAGCTAAGACGTTGTTTGCTGCCAGAATGAAACAACGCATAGCATCCGCTAAGTTCGTCGCCAAAGACTACTGGCGACACTGTAAAAGAGTACTTAACAAGAGCAATTGCACAATACCCCCACTTATCAATAATTTTGAGGTCCTCACCTCCTCAGCGGACAAGGCTGAATGCTTTGCACGGAGATTCTCGAACAATTCGAGTCTGGACTCGTCTGGGATTTTTATACCCGACTTCTCACCTAGAACTGAGGCTCAGCTGAATGACGTCCACATTACACCCTCGCTTGTCTCTAAGATAATCTCAAAACATGACCCCCACAAAGCGAGCGGAGGTGACGGAATCCCAATCATAGTCTTAAAGAAATGTGCCCCTGAACTCTCCTCTGTCCTTTCTAAGCTCTACAACTAGTGCCTCTCTGCTTCCTGCTTTCTCGCCTGTTGGAAATCTTCCTCTGTAGTTCCTATATTCAAAAACTCTGGAGAACCGTCGGACCGCGCAAATTACCGACCTATCAGCCTTCTTCCGATCTTTGGCAAATTGTTCGAGGCCATTATCAGCGCCGAGCTCGTTCAGTACCTCACAGAACACAGGCTCCTCTCGGAGAAGCAGTATGGTTTCCGCTTCACCAGGTCTACTGATATCATAGATCGAGCATGTGAGCAATGAAGAGGTTTTAGAAAGGATCGGAACGAAAAAGAAATTAATATTGTGCATCAAGTAGAGATAGCTAAAGTTCTTGAGACATGCAATGTGGAAGGAAGTCTCGCAGAATTTGATTGGCCAGATTGAGGGAAGAAGAGACGGAGAAAACAGCGTGTAACACACTTGAAGGGCCTTAGCAGGTGAATGAGAGAGAGGGTTAGGTGACAGGAGATAGCGTGCTAAGAGCAACTAGGGAGAGGGAGACGTGGAAAGCCATGATCAGCTACGTCCTGAAAGGGCACGGCTTATAGAAGAAGGAGAATATCCATGCACAAACACACGGACACACATATTTATGTATGTATGAATATAAATATATTTATATAGACCGACACACATACGTACACGAAAAAATCCATTCATAATATGTACTTGGTGACTGCACAGTGCATGAAACCCCGAATCGTGCTATAGGTGTATAGTAATATGTATATTTATCGATATATACTTTATAGCTCATTTATATTACATCCAGCACTGTTTTATTAACGCCAGGAAAATACTCATATTTGTGCGTGTACTTGTGTGTATATGCACATGTATATCTATCTATCTATCTATCTATCTATCTATCTATCTATCTATCTATCTATCTATCTATCCCAGTTACTATATCTATCTATCTATCTATCTATCTATCTATCTATCCCAGTTACTTCATATCTATCTATCTATCTATCTATCTATCTATCTATCTATCTATCTATCTATCTATCCCAGTTACTTCATATCTATCTATCTATCTATCTATCTATCTATCTATCTATCTATCTATCTATCTATCTATCCCAGTTACTTCATATCTATCTATCTATCTATCTATCTATCTATCTATCTATCTATCTATCCTAGTTACTTCATATCTATCTATCTATCTATCTATCTATCTATCTATCTATCCCAGTTACTTCATATCTATCTATCTATCTATCTATCTATCTATCTATCTATCTATCTATCTATCCCAGTTACTTCATATCTATCTATCTATCTATCTATCTATCTATCTATCTATCTATCTATCTATCTACCTTAGTTACTTCATATCTATCTATCTATCTATCTATCTATCTATCTATCTATCTATCTATCTATCTATCCCAGTTACTTCATATCTATCTATCTATCTATCCCAGTTACTTCATATCTATCTATCTATCTATCTATCTATCTATCTATCTATCTATCTATCTATCTATCTATCTATCTATACCAGTTACTTCATATCTATCTATCTATCTATCTATCTATCTATCTATCCCAGTTACTTCATATCTATCTATCTATCTATCTATCTATCTATCTATCTATCTATCTATCTATCTATCTATCTATCCCAGTTACTTCATATCTATCTATCTATCTATATATCTATCTATCTATCTATCTATCTATCTATCTATCCCAGTTACTTCATATCTATCTATCTATCTATCTATCTATCTATCTATCTATCTATCTATCTATCTATCTATCCCAGTTACTTCATATCTATCTATCTATCTATATATCTATCTATCTATCTATCTATCTATCTATCCCAGTTACTTCATATCTATCTATCTATCTATATATCTATCTATCTATCTATCTATCTATCTATCCCAGTTACTTCATATCTATCTATCTATCTATATATCTATCTATCTATCTATCTATCTATCTATCTATCCCAGTTACTTCATATCTATCTATCTATCTATCTATCTATCTATCTATCTATCTATCTATCTATCCCAGTTACTTCATATCTATCTATCTATCTATCTATCTATCTATCTATCTATCTATCTATCTATCTATCTATCCCAGTTACTTCATATCTATCTATCTATCTATCTATCTATCTATCTATCTATCTATCCCAGTTACTTCATATCTATCTATCTATCTATCTATCTATCTATCTATCTATCTATCTATACCAGTTACTTCATATCTATCTATCTATCTATCTATCTATCTATCCCAGTTACTTCATATCTATCTATCTATCTATCTATCTATCTATCTATCTATCTATCCCAGTTACTTCATATCTATCTATCTATCTATCTATCTATCTATCTATCTATCTATCTATCTATCTATCTATCCCAGTTACTTCATATCTATCTATCTATCTATCTATCTATCTATCCCAGTTACTTCATATCTATCTATCTATCTATCTATCTATCTATCTATCTATCTATCTATCTATCTATCTATCCCAGTTACTTCATATCTATCTATCTATCTATCTATCTATCTATCTATCTATCTATCTATCTATCTATCCTTAGTTACTTCATATCTATCTATCTATCTATCTATCTATCTATCTATCTATCTATCTATCTATCTATCTATCCCAGTTACTTCATATCTATCTATCTATCTATCTATCTATCTATCTATCTATCTATCCCAGTTACTTCATATCTATCTATCTATCTATCTATCTATCTATCTATCTATCTATCTATCTATCTATCTATCCCAGTTACTTCATATCTATCTATCTATCTATCTATCTATCTATCTATCTATCTATCTATCCCAGTTACTTCATATCTATCTATCTATCTATCTATCTATCTATCTATCTATCTATCTATCTATCTATCCCAGTTACTTCATATCTATCTATCTATCTATCTATCTATCTATCTATCTATCTATCTATCCCAGTTATTTCATATCTATCTATCTATCTATCTATCTATCTATCTATCTATCTATCTATCTATCTATCTATCTATACCAGTTACTTCATATCTATCTATCTATCTATCTATCTATCTATCTATCTATCTATCTATCTATCTATCTATCTATACCAGTTACTTCCATATCTATCTATCTATCTATCTATCTATCTATCTATCTATCTATCTATCGCAGTCTGTTCATATCTATCTATCTATCTATCTATCTATCTATCTATCTATCTATCTATCTATCTATCTATCTATCTATCTATCTATACCAGTTACTTCATATCTATCTATCTATCTATCTATCTATCTATCTATCTATCTATCTATCTATCTATCTATCTATACCAGTTACTTCATATCTATCTATCTATCTATCTATCTATCTATATATCTATCTATCTATCTATCTATCTATACCAGTTACTTCATATCTATCTATCTATCTATCTATCTATCTATCTATCTATCTATCTATCTATCTATCTATCTATACCAGTTACTTCATATCTATCTATCTATCTATCTATCTATCTATCTATCTATCTATCTATCTATCTATCTATACCAGTTACTTCATATCTATCTATCTATCTATCTATCTATCTATCTATCTATCTATCTATCCTAGACCAAAATACTTTTCAGAACCACAAACACTATATATATATAGTCATCCCCAGACAGATCTGTTTCGCTGTATCACAGCTCATCAGTACGTTTAGATTCCGATTGCTTTTTAACCCAGGATTAAAACCCAACCGAATTGGCGTCAGTCGGCGATTCTACCGCTGAACTATGGGCGCTCGGTAGAAGGAGGAATACTTTTTAGCGTGTATATTATCATTATACACGCCCAATAGCTGAGAGTGTTTTAATTTATTGCTACTGTTTTTCAAAGTCTACCATTCTTCCAGAGTGCTCAATCAGGGTAAATATTCGAGAGAGAGAGAGAGAGAGAGAGAGAGAGAGAGAGATGTATTTGCTCTAGTACGAGTCTCTGACGTAACAACAAATTAAATATGCTCATAATCTCTTAATTATAATGAGAAAAGAGAAGAATAAAAATTGTTACATGATCATCTGTAAAGATAAGCTGGAAATCAAAATAACGATGTTCTCTTGCTGATAAAATGACTTTATTCACTTTTTCGGTGACGCTGGCTGTTGAGTAGGAGACTTGGTAGGAGAGTCGGCACACATGCATACGAGGGCAGCCAAACGGTTGCAAGTCTTCTCAGCTCGTAAACTCAACTGGTGATTTCAACTGACTTCTGCTGTCTCTCGTCTATTACACAGGCGAGGCACGTGTTACTTCCGTTGTACTCTGTCACACACTTAGATTTCTAATCTCTGTCAAACTTAGTTTAAAATTGTCCCGTCTTACTTTAAATACAATATAACTGAAAGTTTTCCCTACGGACTGAAACTACTACTTACAATGTCATAAGGACGCCTAACCAATCCCCTTTGTCGAGTGCCGTTCTTTTCTCGAACAGTTTAATGCGTAACAAATCTTCCAATGTATGTCTTTCTTTCTTTACTTTCTATGGTTCTTTTAAAACCGGCTTACAGCCTATCACATTGAATACACCGGTGCTCGCTCAATCACCGAAGTTAAACAACGTCGTGCCTGGTCAGTACTTAAATGGGTGACCGCTTGGGAATACCAGGTGCTGTAAGCGTATAGTGACGGATGTGCGTTGTGGTGCAGTGGATATTGGCTCGGAAAGAAAAATCGGTGAGCCGAGTTCGAATTCCAGTTGAATACCCTGCATTCACTTTAGCACTGGTACCCTTGGGAAAGTTATTAATCCGTCCCTTCCCTTCCAGTTATGGATTAAATAACAAGGGTAGAACTAGGGCACCCTGTCCTTAAAAAACAAATCCCAATGAATCTTGAGACTCGAAAAGAAAAATGTATTACTAGAAACAACATTTATATAAAAAAACAACAATAAACTGTTGAAAGAAAAATGTATTACCAGCAATAAATAAATAAAGTTTAGTTGGCAATAAATGTCCCGCCGTGGCTGATTTGACACAAAAAAAATTCTTTTAAAGCCTTGATTCAACCTCAAAAAACTGAACTATTGCAATTTACTTTACGTTATTTCTAACAAAGCGGCGATAGGAGGTCATTCCAATGATTTTTACCTGCCTGTGGGGCCGAAGTCGAACTTAACACCTGGAAGAGCTCGAAAAATATTTATATGCTTTACAACATTATCTCTTCTTTCAATACGACGTTCGTCTGAATATTACTTCCTCAAAAACTTTGTTTCTTCTTTCAATTATAATTATTTTACTAACAGATTTTCCCCACTTGCGTTTTCTACTGTTTTATTGTGAGGACTTACTAACAAATAGACTCTTCCATACCTTTATAATATGGACCCAAACGCTGAGTGAGCGATTCAAATACACGGACACTGAGGAGTCACTGAGTAGTAGCCACAGAGTGAGTGAGTCAGTACGATGTGAGAGGGAGTACTCCCCAATCCACGTTTACCTTTGTACTACGTTTTACGAGTATATACTATTAAACCTTATATTCGAGTTCGAATTATGTTTTATGAATCTTTGGTCATAATACTCGCGACGAAGAATACGCAAACCATAAAGGAAAACACCTACCTAAAAAATTCCACGCCATAATACTGGCGACGAAGAATACTCGAACCACGAAGAGAAATTTATACCTAAAACATTCCACAAAAAAGGTTACGCTATAACACTGACGTAGAATACTCGAACAACAAAAATAAATCTCAAATTTTCACGAAAAAAAGAGTTACGCCTACAACAGTTGCACTTTAAAAAACAACTGATAACTATAAAAAAAATATACGGACACACTAACCGAATAAATTGGCAACTTAAATACGAATTCGGACTTTGGATATATTTGAAAGAAAGAAAATGCATAGAAAAAAATAACTCAAGCCATTCTTTTTTTTTGTGAAACCAACAACTAAAAAATACTTGTGAAATTTGTAAGTAATTTTTTTCTTCCCCCTCGTTGCTATAATCAAAAGCATTTCATTGTTCTTCGCTCCCCTCGACAACACAGCAAAAAAAAAGAAAGAAAAAATAATTCTCTCCTTTGCAGCGTGGTTGCTAATGCAAATTCTTTTTCTTTATTAAAGAAAAAAATTGTAGAACCCAGGTTGTATTAGTAAAAAAAAAAAAATATCACCAGCCTGAACTGAAAAGTAATAAGGAAAAGAATTACTTTTCATTCCCCTCCACCATTAACAGCAGAAACATTGTCTAAATTCCATTTTCTCTTCTCTGAAAACACGTAATTGAAAACATTATGGAGGACTTTAAAGCAATCATTGTTCAGATAATGAACGCACAGCTTGATCATCAGCAGAAGTTTGAGGAACGTATTTTACAGCAGCAACAGAAGATGGAATATAGACAACTAGCGCAACAACAGATTTTCCTGGAATTTCAAAAACAACAAAAAGAATTACTTTTAAAAACATTAAGCAAAACGGAATTTAGTGAAGACATGGCATTTTCTCACAAAACAATTTGGAATTCAATGGAGTCATTCAATTATCTTCCGGACAAAGATAAAACATTTGAAACTTTTTATGAAAGATATGAAGATCTTTTTACGGTAGACTGTCAAGATTTGTCGAATGCTAAAAAAGTTTGCCTTCTTTTGAGAAAGTTGGGAATAGCGGAACATAGTAAGTTCGATGACATTCTCCACCCCCGCAAAAAACAAGTGAATTAGGGTTTGATGAAGTAATAAAAGTTTTGTCTGAATTATTTAGCCCTAATACAACACTATACCACAAAAGATGGAATGGTTTCAAATTATCAAAACGGGATGACGAGGATTATTACATTTGCGTCCATTGTAAATAAGCACTGTGCTGATATCCGTTTGGCAGAATTGTAAGCCGACGATTTCAAATGCTTAGTATTTGCCCAAAGTTTAGTCTTCGCAAAAAAATCGGAGATAAGGAGAGTTCTATCAAGACTAGAAAGTGAACCATGTCTTGCACTGCAAAAACTGGCTGAAGATTGCCAGCGAGTAATCAGTGTTAAAAGTGATTCCAAAAACATCGAGGAATCAGGCATATCATATGTTACGAGAACTAAGCACAAGCCGAAAAAGTACTCCCCTGGAAAAGATAGAGAAAGCAAAGAGTATACCTATGCACAATCCAAAAGTAGACCAGCCTTTCTGAAACAAAAATTTCAGAAACAAAACTTTTAGGAAAAAAAATTACCCACAAGCCCATGCGAATGTTGTGGTGAACTACATTGGGTGGTAGACCGCTTCTACTGAAGCAATACATGTAATAATTGTGGCAAAATTGGCCACAAACGGGCGTACTATAAAAACGAAAGGAACAACAGAAACAGTCAGACAAACTAGATCAAATAAAAAAGTAGATAACAATCTACGAAAATACGTCGTAGTCAACATGGTAAACAGAACATTTAAACTGCAACTAGATTCTGGCTCAAATCTCTCAATTATTAATCTTCACACTTGGAGGAAATTAAAAAAAGCAACGATGAAAAAAGGAAACAAAACAGCTCGTGCACTAACAGGAGACAAAATCAAATTTGAAGGTGAGCTAACGCTACCTGTAACACTAAATGGTATCACAAAGAAAGTGAACTATTTGGAACTGATTGGATGGAGCGGTTTAAGTTGTGGGACCAACCAATCAACAATTTTTGCCAAATGGTGAAAAATATAAGACCTGGAAGATGAATTAAAAGAAAAATTTCCCGAAGTTTTCTCGGCAGGGTTAGGAAAATGTACTAAGACACAAGCCAGATTCAAGCTGAAAGGAAACGTTCAACCCGTTTTCAAAAGAAAAAGAAATGTAAAAAACATGAACGAGCTACGCGCTGCACTGAACGAATTGTTAAAAATAGAAAAAATTGGGAACGGGCCAACTGAATGTCAGTCAGCTTTAAAAAAATAAAAACTGTATTGACATCAGAACTATCTCTGACTCACTTCAACAGTTCAAATGGGCAAGCAGAAAGGGGTGTGGGCACGTTTAAGAGCATTTAATAAAGCTCAAGGAAATCCTACCGACATAACATTACAGCAGATTTTACAAGTTTATCTCATAACACCGAACCCGAATACACCATCAATAGGCTCACCGGCAGAAGCCATGTTTATCAGAAAGGTGAGATCCGTGTTTGACAAATTAATTCCCAAACAGTCGAAAATACGTATGACTGAAAACGTAACAAAGAAACGATTTCTCCTAGGTCAGAAAATTTTCTTTAAAAAATTTTCAAAAGAATATGCCGTCCTGGGAGGAAGGCACGATCACTAGAAGGATCGGCGAAATAGTGTATATTATACAGGGACTAAGACATACTCACAAAAGACACCTTAATCAAATTAAAAAAACGGCATGAAATGGATTCTAACAGCATACAGGATGAAGTGGAAAGATGAATCGAGATTATTTACGAAACATTTGACCTCGAGCTCCCGCAACATACGCCCGAACAACGATGGTCATTGAGAAAGAATAAATTTACCGAGCCTTTAAAAATCAATCCCAGAAAGAAAAAGTATTAATTTTCAAGAAAATGATAAACCCTTTTACAAGTAAAAGGCTTGGAAGGGGGTATTGTGGGGACCTACCTACAAATTGACTCTACAAACCTTTATAATATGGCTACCAACTCTGAGTGAGAGAGACACATACGCTGACACTGAGGAGACACTGAGTAGTAGCCACAGAGTGAGTGAGTGAATGAGTGACTCATGAAGCTGCGAGAGGAATACTCTCCAGTTCACGTTTATCTTTGTACTAGGTTTTACGAGAATATACTATTCAACCTTATATCTGAGTGCGAGTCAAGCTTCTATGGCCCTTCGGTCATAATACCTTTTTAACTACGTCCGTAAAAAAACATTACACTCTATCTCGACGGTCAGATTCTGCACACAATTGCAAGAAGTATGTTGATCTGCCGTAGTTTTTGTTTGAACTAGCAGCTTTTTTAAAAATAAATCAAGAGCAGAGCACACATTGGAATTCAAAAAAATCACTCACATTAATTCGATGTCTGTATCTCAATAGTCCAGTGTTTTTGTGTTGTCATAACCAGTGTTGATCAATCTTTTTTTTTCAATAAAAACAGCAAGTCAGAGCGCATCAACTTCAGAAGTTGTTATATGCTCGTCGAGTTATACACCGCATACCCAGTTCGAGAGAGAATTGACTAGAATAAACTTTGGTCCTAAATAGATTATCTTCTTCAAAGTTAAAATGAAAAATGACGAACTGCAACGCGCATATATAAATTTAAAAAAATACAAATCATTTTTAATCACTTCTTGGTGACTTGGTTGTGGAGTAGGGCAGGAAGGTTTTGGTCGCAGAATTCGTACACACGCATATGAGTGAAGCCAAACGGTTGCTCGTCTTCTCAACTGCTAGACACCTGCCGAGTCCAACTTCTGACGCTGTTTCTCTGATGTATTAAATAGGCAAGCCTTGCTCAACACGTGTTTCTCCCGTTGCACTTTGTCACACCTCGGGCGCTGACCTCTTTGACCTCAATCTTTGTTCGTCAAAAGAAAATCTACTCTAGTCACCTGCATTTTCCACTCACTGACATTTTAAATAATCTTTTTTAAATATCGCAACAAAAATGGGAATATACTTCTGGGCTAAACTTTATACTGTAGTAAACGAATGTATTTTTTATGAGAACAATTTTATTAAATACACAAATTACCTGGCAAATGCTAACAGTTCCATATCTAAAAACAAATCTGGAAAAAATAAATGAAAATGAAAAATTAAAATAAACTTCTTACTTATTGTAAAAAAGAAAGAAAAACACAGTCAATTACTGATGCATTCCTGGAAAAATATTTTATTTTAAAGACTAAATAATAAACATCAATCCATCATTTTCCATAAGAAAACTAAAATATATTAAAAATTAATGTTTATTTATTTCATTATTCTTCTTTTTTCTTTTAATGATTCCTTTTAGGCTGGTTCACTGTTGATGACATTAAATTAATTTCTTTTTGGTTTCAAAAACAGCAAATTAATTCACAAAATGATTATTTTAATTTCTCTTCTAAGATTAGAATATACTGAAAACAAGAAAATTTACAATAATAATACGTTTAGTTTTAAATTAACATATTTGTAAAGAAAATTAATGTCATATTCTTATATAATAATGAATTTTTCCTCAGAAATAATATAATAAATCCTTCTGACGTGAATACTTTACTTTTAAAAACTACAGTCCTAATTCTTTTTACAATAAAGAAAGTAAGTTTTACATTGACTAAGTCCACATACATTTCTGAGTTTTCTCTGAAACATTAGGTAAACGGCATTAGAAATTTGATTGAAATAAAGCACCCTTTTCGAACATCTTCTGCAATAAGAAAAACGTATCATTTTGAGAGCAATAAAACTAATCCCGGATATTATTTACGTATTAAAGAAACGGTTAAATATTAAAAATAATACTTTAATTTTATTAGCAGCTATATTTCCGAATTTTTTCTGCAATCAGAAAAAAGTATAATTTTGAGAATAATAAAATTATTCACAAATATTTTCTGCACATCACAGAAACGGGTAAATACAAAAAATCATTCTTTAATTTTTCTAGCAACTGCGAACATTTTATGCAGTCAGAAAAACGGATAAATTTGAAAGAAATACATTTATTCTCGACTATTCTCTGCACCTTAGAGAAAAGGGGAAATCCCACTGCAGGCTACAGAAAGAAACACGTTGAACAGAACTGTTAGAATGAAATATTTCATCAGATATGGAAAGAAATAAGGTTCATTTTATCAAGATATATACGCAACAATGAGACGAATTGACGATTATAACAATGTATCAACCCACTCATAAAAATTTACGTTAAAGACAATTTCTATAAAGGAGAAACATCACGCGTCTGACCTTAATGGCGAGCAAACACTGTACCGAGGAAAAAAAAATCAGAAGAAGAACGTAGACGCCGAAGTCAAACAACAGCTTTTATTGAAATCCAATCAATGAGAACTCAGCTTTTCAGGTTAGTAACAGGTTGTCATAGCAACCCAAGGGACAATCGGAAACGATAAGGATAGTTAAAAAATAATAAAACGGTTCATTTAAAATATTTTTTCTGAAACTATATTTTTTATTTAACAAATAATTTTTGACATTGCTTTTTATTAAAGAACCTTTTTTCTAATATATTTTATTATATAAATGTTTGCACTATATATATATATATATATATATATATATATAAATATATATATATATTAATATGTATATATATATATATATATATATATATATGTATATATATTAATGCATTTTTCATTAAATAATATAGACAAATTTTGTATATTTTATGTAATTTTTTAAAAATTCTCTGATAAGCTTAATAACATTATCATTAAATGAAGAAAGGAAATAACAATATTAATAGTAAATTTTTAAAATAATCCAATCTAAGCTTTCGACTTACATAATCTAATTTTCAAAGATTTCAATTACATTGTATATTATAAACACGGACAAACGATAATGACAAATTGTTTTTGTTTACATGAAAGATTTTCAAACAACAAAAAAAAAACCGTGCATTTAAGACGCTGGAATCGAATGTCGCATCATGACCAAGCTAGAGTGAAAACAAGAAATATTCAGTATGTTATTAAATTTTAGGCATTTAACTATATTTTCTCTATCTATCTATCTATCTATCTATCTATCTATCTATCTATCTATCTATCTATCGTGACAAATTTTACTCATATTAATCCTATACATATTTATATATAGTCAGCCGCAGACAGTGCGTATGAACTATATATATATATATATATATATATATGTATGTATGTATATATGTATGTATATATGTATGTATGTATGTAAAAATATACTCAGTTATGATCTGAGATTAAGGACAGGATGGTTAAATAAAATAAAGACAAGAGGAAAACTGTATTTTGAATCGCCTACGCGTTTCGTCCTGTGATGGACTTTATCAAGACAAAAAGACGAAATGAGCTTTATTCGAAATTACGTATCTATAAACAAACAAATTTGGCAACCACAACGACGCTCACAAATCATTTCAAAAGATTAACAGAATATTTTAGTTTTAGAATTCCTTCATGTGCAGTGCAAAGTCACGGGATATTGAAATGAAAGAAAATTCAACCGTTTTCTTTCAAACTTTTTACTATGTACGTTAATTTGTTTTAGTATAATTTTCATAAGTAAAAGTGAGATTGGGAAAAATCCGGGGCGTAAATTGCTGTTTTGGTAGTACTGGATGGCGGCGCTGTCGAGAACTTTTCTTCTGAATAAATTGTTTACTCTTTTTATTAGTGCGGCATTTTAAAATCGAAATTGTGTTTGAATTTATTTCTGTGAATCACTAATGCATTTCTTAGAATATTATTAGTGATGTCTCTTTTGTGTTCATATATACGTTTTTTTTTAGATTTCTACTTGTTTCTCTGATGTACATGGAGGAACAATCCCGGCAATTTATTCTGTATACATCTGCTTGTTCATCATTCTGATTTAGGTTATTTTTAGATCTGATAATGTCCATAATTGTTTTCGAGGTAGTTTTTACTATGTGTGTGTTTTTTATGAGATAGATTGTTTTCGATATTAGATGCAATGGAGTTGGTTGGTAGTATGTATTTGTTATTGTTTAGATTATTATTAACAGTGTTTGTTTTGTTGTGCCTTTCTTTTTGCATTGCGAATGAAGTGATATGGGTAATGCAAGTTTCTGAAAGTGCTTACTATGTACTTTTCTTTTTTTGCTAAATATTGGGGTCTGCATATATATATATATATATATATATATATTTCATATTTGCGGATAATCTTTCGTGTATTATAATTGAAAGATGCCAAGAATGAGCTGTGACGTTGGCAGATGATATTATTCATTTCTCAATGTACAGAAATACGTTCAATCGCTATCCGAGATCATCTTCTGGGGTGTGAGTTATGGTAACAGAAAAGTAATCGCAAAACGGTGTTGCTAAAAATTACTGTAAATATTTCTCTGTTTCTCTGTTGACAAATTGTTTAGCGTTCATTAGTACGTGATTTCTATCTAAAAACGTTTCATATTATATTTTTTGTTACCATAACTCACACTCCTGAAGATGATCTTCTCACTCACACACACACATACGCTGATAATAATTTTTGCACCATCACTAGACACTTCTTTTGACAACATAGTTCTCAACAGTTGCATAAAAGGAACAATTATCATGAAAACTCATGAGCATTTAGTCAATTTTCACTGAACTTTTAATTTGCAGTCAAAAAGAAGCAACACTTGACTATTTCAAACTTTCTTACTTAAGTGCATGCTCTTCTTTCTAAACGTTGTTTGATTTTGTACATTTGAGAATACATGTATTTTATGTGACAATGTCTTTGGTTATTCTTCTTGCGTGAGTCTTGTGTAATGTCTTCTAATCATAATTTAATTAATGTGGTGACCTGACAAGTCCGCCACACTAGATTTTCGTCTCAGCATCATTCATCTTCATGGTGATATTATTTTGTTTTTGGCTCTATATGTATTTTGATAGGGTTGTGTTGTTTGCGTATTTTTCCGTTTGGCATTACATTTTGTAGTTGTTATTAAAAATATGTTGTTCACTGTGGACCCTATGTAATGTTTTTCGACTGGGTTAATATTATTTGTTATAATATCGTTATATATTATAAAATATCGTTATATATTATAGTATTGGTTAAAGATTTATTGTTAATGGAGAAAATCTATTCGATTCGGCAGTTATATTTATTCGTGTTAATTTGCTGGTTGTTATTCGTATAATTGTTATAGTTTTTTGAGTACGTTTTATTATTTTTAGTTATCGATTTTTGTTAATGTCATCCATGCAGATGTACCAAATTTTGATTGAACCTTGTAGATAATTTTCGATAATTTGCTGTTTTTAGGGAAATGTATTTTTCAGTTATTTTGAAGAATATTTTCCAAATTTTTGTTTATATTGCGTTATTTTTCATTTATTTTTGTTTTTGGTAGCTGGCTTAACAAAATTATATTGATTTTTCAGTTTCTTTTGGTTGGATTGTTTTCGTTTTATGTTCTTGTTTACCTGAATATCCGCAGTTTCTTAGTGCTGATTCATATGTTTTAATTTCGTTTTCCTGAAAAAGTTTAGGCCAGTAGTGTCTCTGGGATGTGCGTTGTGGTGCAGTGGATATCGACCCGGAACGGGAAATTGGGGAGCCGAGTTCAAATTCCAGTTGAATTCGTTGCATTCACTTACGCTCAAATACCATTGAGAACGATATTAATCAGCCTCTTCCTTCCAATTATGGGTTAAAAAACAGGACTAATTGGTTTCTATAGCCATTCTTGGCAACCAGTTTACCGCAGAAAGTAATGGATAATCTCCGGGATAATCTGCCTAGTCAGTCATGTCTCTTTAGAGACATGATCGCCCAAGTGTGTATCAAATATGGCACTTAACTGACTGAATATAATAATTAGAAGCATAATCAAAGTTTCTACTGGGCATAAAGTGGGGGATTGGTTTTCTATTGTCGTGAAAAGTAAATTGGTTCCCCAATTAATTACTACATACAAATGTAATAATGTAATATAACCCACTTCGTTTCCCACCATATATGGGTTGAATGGCAGAACAGTTTGGGTTCTATAGCATTGGCAGGCAACCACTCTACCGCAGAAAGTAATAGCCACCTACTGCGGGATTATCTTTCGAGACATGACTGACTGGGTAACTGTATCTTTCGAGACGTGATCGCACAAGCGTGTTTCACGTATGGCACTTAACTGACTAATTTTAGTTTAGCAGCTGTTTTTGTATTCTTTCTTTATGCTATGATGTGTTTCGTTGCTCATGATTTTGTAATATTTAGTGACTTCTTTTTTAACTAGTTTACTGTAATCGTTTGCCTCCATTTTGTAGATTATCATAGATTTGTTCGCATTTATAAATAGGAAAATACAACAATGAGATCCGAAGTCGAATTGGCATAGCCTAAGATTCATTTCAAAAGCTCAGTAGAGTATAGGGAGACAGAAAGGTTTCCTTGGAAACAAAGTAAATAGTACTGGATTATTGTGCGATATCTGTCCACCTGTATAACAGTAAATGCTGGATGGTCTCCTCAAAGATGAAGTAGATACTCGAAGCAACTGATTGTGGTTTTACAGAAGGATTCTGAAGATACCATGGACTGAATATATGAGAATCCTAGAGGTTTTGCAGAGGATACAAACGAAATGAAACATATTCTTGGCATCAGCAAGAGGCAGTTGAGAAAGCAATGGCAACCTACTGCAGGATAATCATCTGCCAAGTCTTCCGAGACATGATCGCCTAAAGCGTGTATCACTTATGGCAATCGACTGACTGAATGAGGAAAGAGAGTTTGAAGATCCTATTAATCATAGGACAGATAGGGGTAAAGAGAGAGAGAGAGAGAGAGAGAGAGAGAGAGAGAGAGAGGTGAAATGATCGGTTTGAACAAGTGGATGGCGAAGCAGGTTTTAGGAACGATACTAAAAGGAAAATATTAAGAGCAACAGTGGCTTGGGGCAAGTGGGAATCCATGATCTCCTACGTCCTGAAAGGACACGGCATATAAAGAAGATATTTTTTTTAATCTTTTTTTTTTTAATTTTAATCATTTTCTAGTTTTCCTCTAAATTATTGTTGGTTTTTCTTATTTCTAAGTTATTGATTAAATTTATTAAGTTTCTTTAAAAACAAATTGGTTGAATTTTTTTTATTTTATCTTTTTCGTGATTTATAATGTTGTTTATTCCTTTCTGGACATTAATTATATGGGAATTGTACGAATTTGTATATATTCTGTGTATTTGAATGGCTTTTGGCTATTTTTTTAGTCATTATCAAGGAAGATTTATATTTGATTTAACTCAAGACATGATGCGTTTTATGAACCTCTTTAGAATCATACGAAGATTTTTATTTCCCAATTTGATGACAGGAAAAGATCAGTTCTAGCTTTGTTAATAGAACGAATTCCACATATACTTTAAAGGTTGTTAATTCGTTTATAGTGATTCTACACTAATTATTTAGCTTTGGCATCAGGGGGAAATCTACGCATTTATGAAGTTTTTTTTTTTTTTAACTGAGGTAATTCCATATAGGTCCTGTCAAATAGCCAGTCCTCTTAAGTCTATCAGATTAAAGCTAGCGTCCCAGAATACATTTTCCTTGGTCCCTGTTTTTTCTGCTATTTATGAATAATTTGACTTGAGAAAATCTGCTTCAAATGGTACTGCAGTGTACAGAATAATTTTCAAAAAGATTTTACATGATCTCTCCTCTTAAATCGTTCTAACAGCTGAATGGGACAAAGTACTGGCTTTTAACATTCAATAACCAAAAGACCAAGTCAGTATTGTATCATCCTAACTGGGAAGACTGTGTTTCCTTCAGTCACGATGAACAGATACACTCTCAACTAGATTTAATGCTTTAAATGTCAACTAGGTATCGCGTCTAATACAGGCCTTTTGCTGAACTCATATACATCCTTGTGCAAATTAATTGAAACAACTAATTTAGTTTCTTTTCTTTTACGATACGATCAGTTTCAGACCCACTGTAGCGACAAGTTGTAGTCGACTTCCATTTTTTTCCACAGATTAGGTCATTTGAAATAGTATGCAGTAATATAGAAGCATATATTTTCTTTGTGCACATTAATTTAAAGAACTGCTTTTTTCCCTTCTTTCATTATACGGTCAGTTTTAGACCCGGTGGAGTCACAGAGTGTAATCGATTTCTATTTCTTCTTAAGATTAGGTCATTTGCGGTGCCGGGCAGTAATATGAATCTATTTTCGTTGTTTGATGAAATTTGTTTTGCCTCGAAAAATATTGCGTCAACCGTGACTGCATCCGATTTTTATCAGCACAGATAATCGATCTTGACTGTCGATTAGTTGTCCTACAGCCATTGTCTGCAATGGACGTTTCTCCAAAGAAGCGTTCGAAAACTGTATCCCGGTATAAACACACGGGCAATCCTTATAGAGAGATTGCGGATATTTTTGGTGTCAGTTTTTCAACTATTAGTCGTGTCATGAAGGCAAAGAAACAAACTGGATCCATCAGTTCAAAACGTAAAACAAAATGCGGTCAGAAGAGAAAAGTAACCCCAAGAGACGATGTATACGTGACCACGAAATGTGTGAAAGATCTTAAGAAGGAATTATTAATTTTATTTCA
>JBBBDQ010029957.1:1225000-1280000 GCA_037127315.1 Ascarosepion bandense
ATATACACCTATATGTATGGGTCATATTCTTGGCTCTTGTAGTGCTTGCAGTTTACTGTGATTTCATGCCACTGGTTTAAAAGCTTGTTGCTGTTCATATATTTAAGTATCTCGATTATTTCTTGAATACAGAGGAAACATATAAATATGCTATCCATCATCTCACCGCCCACAAACTGTTCTCCGACAGGCAATATGGATTCCGATTTGACAGGTCCACAGCCGACCTGCTAACAACTGTAACGGAGTACATGCTACAGGCCCTTGATGAGTCTGACGAGGCTCACGCGGTTGCTCTGGATATCTCCAAGGCTTTCGACAGGGTTTGGCACCCTGGCCTCCTATCCAAACTACGCGGTTATGGTATTACAGGTCTCCTGCTTGACCTAATCCAATCTTTCTTAAATAACCGCAAAATGAAGGTCGTTCTGAATGGGCGTGCCTCTTCGTCCTACAGCACGAATGCTGGTGTCCCACAAGGCTCTATCCTGGGCCCAACGCTCTTCCTTATTTTCATCAACGACCAACCCAGATGAGATCAAGTCCCAAGTAGGCATCTACGCAGATGACACTACAATATACTCCCGCTCCAGTAAGAAACCTGTCGTGGTGGACAGACATAATCTCGCTACTGACCTTGAGCGGGATCTACACACTGTGGTGAACTGGGGCAAGAAGTGGCTTGTCAACTTCAATTCCTCTAAGACCAAGCTGTTGTCTGTCAACCATTACAGGCAACCTCTTCTGCCTCCCATAAGCATGGACCAGATGATTCTCCCGGAGAGTAATACACTACGCCTCCTCGGACTTACCCTGTCCTCAGACCTCAAATGGAACCACTATATTGAATCCATAGCAAAATCTACTGCTAAGAAGATTGTGTCACTATGTCGATACAGGATGTTTTTTCCACCTGAATCCATCCTGCATATATACAAGTCTACCATCCGTCCGTGCATGGAGTACTGCTGCTATTTATGGTCAGGTGACCCTGCCGTTCTCCTCAGTGTTCTTGACAAGCTCCAAAGGAGAGTCTGTAATGTGATAGATACGGATCTGGCGACTCGTCTGCAGCCACTTTCCCATCGTCGAAATGTGGCCTCCCTCTGTCTCTTCTATAAATACTTTCATGGCTTCTGCTCGGATGAGCTTAAGTCACTGATGCCTCCTCAACAGGTGTTTACCCGTGCAACCAGACTGGCAACTGGGTCCCACCCATTTACAGTCAGGTTAGCCAAACGCAGACGACAATTCTACTCCTGCAGCTTCCTCTCTCGCACTTCCCGCCTGTGGAACTCACTCCCGTATTCTTGCTTTCCTGACGGCTACGACCTCCAGAAATTTAAAAGCAAAGTTAATACTCACCTACTAACCACTGGACTCTAGCTCTCTCCCCTCCCCTGTATAATCTTCACGTTCTCTCCGCCCATGTATCTGTCATTGCACCTGCTTTCTCAGCTTTCTATTGTTCCTTTCTAACTAGCTTGTACTCCTCACACTTTTCTAATTAATCTTTCTACATTTATGTAACCCCCTGCACATCAGTGGCGTTTCTGCCTTGCTCGGGGTGAAATGATTAAAAAAAAAAAAAAAAAAAATCTATTAAACATTACAGGCAATCGCTCCTACCTCCCCCATCCCGACATCATTAACATGGATCAGGTTTGCCTCCCTGAAAGTAAAACACTATGCCTCCTTGGCCTAAAACTCTCAGCGGACCTTAAGGGGAATGACTATATAGTTAAATCCGCTTCTAAGAAGGTCGGTTCACTGTGCAGACACAGGAAGTTTTTCTCGTCTGAATCCATCCTGCGTATATATAAATCTACAATTCGCCCGTGCATTGAATACTGCTGCTACATCTGGCAAGGTGACCCTGCTATTCACCTCGGGGTTCTTGACAAAATCCAACGGAGAATCTGTAATGTGATCGATACCGTCTTAGCATCCGCCCGTGTATTGAATACTGCCGCCACATCTCACCGGGTGCCGCTGCTATTCACCTCGGGGTTCTTGACAAAATCCAACGGAGAATCTGTAATGTGATCGATACCGACTTAACATCCACCCGTGTATTGAATACTGCCGCCACATCTCGCCGGGTGCCCCTGCTATTCACCTCGGGGTTCTTGATAAAATCTAACGGAGAATCTGTAATGTGATCGATACTGACTTGTCAGCTCGGCTGCAGCCGCTCTCACTGGCATGCCGTGGTTTCCCTGTGCCTCTTCTACAAATACTTTTATGGCTTCTGCTCTAATAAACTTAGCTCACTGGTGCCCCCTATGTATGAATTTGCACGAGCTACTAGATTAGTAATTAGGTCCCACACTTTAACAATGAAATCGATAAAATGTAACCACAATTTCTACTTTAACAGCTTTTTTTCATGCACAACCTACCTGTTGAATTTCCTTCCATATACTTGCTTCCCCGACATCTACAATCTCCAGGAATTTAAATGCAAGGTCAATAGACATCTCTTATCTCAATAACCCTCATCCTTTCTCTCAAGCTCTTTTTCCAACCACTGCATCCCCATTAAACCAGTATTCTAATCCATCTATTAGCCTCGTCCTGACATCCCCTATAACATCATCACTTTCCCCTATGTAACGCCTGCGCAATAGTGGCAGTAAAACTGTCTTGCCTTGTGTGAAATGATTATAAAAAATACAACTAGAAAAGGTATTCATTCATCACTTCTTTTTCCAGCTATTGTTTCAATAATTCTGCAGATTGAATTCTGTAGCCATGGTTGGCAACCGGTCTACCGCAGAAAGTAATTGTGCTGGAAAATCGTATGCCTTGTTAGTGCACGTGTGTATCAATTATGGCAGTTAATTGAATACCTGATTAGATTGTCAGGCCGGGGATACTAAAATCAAGCAAGTGTAGAAATTTAAATAGCGTGGAAGTCTACTAACAAAGAAAGGAAAGTGCGACACTGAGACCCAAAGGCGTATTAGCATCGTCAAGGACGCATTCAAAAAGCTAGGAAGAGTATTGAAGGACATGAAAATTTTGTTGGAAACAAAGAAAGGTCTACTGCATTAATATGTGATATAAGATGAAAATCTTATCAAAGTTGAAGGAAAGGCATGAATCAACCAAAACGCTGTTCTAGAGAAGAATGCTGAAGTTACGAACATGAGAGCAACGACAAAGTATTGTGGAGGATAGAAACAAAAATGGTTGTGAGTTTTGTTTAATGGCATATCAAACTCTGTGGGTTATTTAATGCCAAAATGTGGGGTTCTGAGGTATTTTTAAGATTTGGTTATAGTGAGAAGATTGATTTAGTCAGATTTTCATTAAATTTTTTTGTTTTTATTATTTTTTATTTTAGAAAACTGAAAATGTCTTCTAGTTTTGTATAAAAAATGTTTTACTGAGAAGATTTTTTTCCTTCAAAAATGTTTTATGGTAATAATTTTGTTTCGAAAACGTGTTGTTGGTAATATTTTTCCTTCAAAAATGTATATTTTTCTATAAAAGTCTACCTTTATGTATATATGTTTTCATAAAAGTGTATTTTTATCATTTCACAGTGTTTTGACCCCAGTTTGCGGGGGTTAACTATTTGCCCATAGCTGGGACCCAAACAGGTGCTACCACTCTGGGCCGGCTGGAACTGGGAACAACAGCAATTATGTGGTGTTCCAAGCTCCTCACAACCTCCCAATCAGAGGCCTTGCTGCCGGATGCAGTTTACCGTCATGCCTAGGACCAGAAACGAAAAATAAATTTGTAATTAAAGAGACAGCTGAATCTTCTGGGACACGTAATGAGGAACGAGGGCTTCAAGAATCTGATGCTCACACTACGGATAGAAGGAAAGAAATGGAAAAGCAAGCGTGACATACATTATGGACTTGAGCAAGTGTATGGCAGAGCAGGGTCTGGGTGAAATATAAAAATGAAAAGATGTTAATAGCTACAAGGGATAGGGGAAATAATGTAAAGCGTAGTGACCGCCTCACGTCATGAAGGGACACGGCACATAAGAGAAGACTAGATTGGCATCTATGTCTCAGAATTTTACTGTTTAAATATCTAGGTGTAACGCTAAGTTCTATTCTAATTGTTTTCTCTCTTGCACATATATCGTGAACGTGTCTTCCGGCTTCCTGTTTTTCTGTCACGTAAAAAATTTTCAAAATCAAATGTGATGTCAAATGCTATTGTCTATTTTTTTATACCGTTCTATTATTGTCTTTTCTCGTCACTAACCTTTTCTCATTTTTCTTTCTTCACAACAACCTTTTGTTTCTTAGTTGGTATGTCTCTTTGTTTGAGGCGACATGATTTAAAAAAGCATTACAGTTCAAAATATTACAGTTCTGAGAAAATATTGGGTGACATACAGATGGGAATTATTACCAAATAACTTGCTAATTATTCATCATTTTTACAGCTAGATATATAAGCGGTTCAGTCAGTTAGTTAAGTGTGATACGTGATACACGGTTTGGGTGATCATGTCTCAAAAAAGACTTGACTGACTGTTCAGAAGATTATCCCGCAGTAGGTTGCTATTGCTTTCTGCTGTAGACTGGTTGCCAGCCAAGGCTATAGAATCCAGTCGGTCCTGCCATTTAACTCATACCTAGAGGGAGAAGAGAAAGATTATATTACATTATATTACATTACATTATTTTATAAACTATGATTAATGGGGGATCAGTTTATTACTTCATAAGAATAGAAAATAGATCCCCCACTTTTACCCAGTAGAAATTTTAATTATGTTTCTAACTATAATACCATACGTGATACACGCTTTGGGCGACCATGCCTCAAAAGAGACATGACTGACTGGGTAGAAGATTATCCCGCAGTAGTTTGCCATTGCTGTCTGCTGTTAGACTGGTTGCCAGCCAAGGCTATAGAACCCAATCTGTCCTATTATTTAACCCATAAGTAGAGGGAGAAGAGATAAATTAATACCCTCTTCAAAGAAAAAGGTATTTGTGCGTAAGTGAATGCAATGAATTCAACTGGATTTCGAACTGGGCTCCCTGGTTTGTCGTTCTGAGTCGATATCTACTGCAGCACAACGCACATTACACTTCCAAATATTACAGTTCTGAGAAAATATTGCGTCACATACAGATGGGAATTATTACCAAATAACTTGCCAATTATTCATCAATTTATAGCTATATATATATATATATAGAAGCGGCTAGTAATCCTAAAAACTTTATTCTTCGCCATTAAAAATAAAAAAGATAAATAAATAAATTTTCTTAAAAAATATTTTTTACCATAAAGTCCGATACAATTAAATTAAAGAAATTGTTAAGCAGCGAAGGATGTTTTTGTTAAAGTATTTTTCAAAACAAATCAGCTTATGTAAAACTTATCGATTGGTTTGTGAAATTGAACGAAACGTAGAGTTTGTAAATCAACAATACAAAATACTGAATTTCAACACATGAGCATGTTAAAAAAAATTCTAGCAAAGTAAACACAGTAGACATATTTACAAAACGTTTCACTGATGACGAATGCAAATTAAACAATGGAGGTCGGTTCTGTTGACCATTTAACAAAATCAAACCAGCAGGAAATCTCTTCGTAAGATGTGAGCTTTACTTGTGAATATAATCTTTAGCTTTCATTTAATGTTTAGGCTATCACGGATAACTTCAATGAATATGTCGGATCATTTTCTAATCAAACCGAGGGCTACAACTACAAAACATTGTTGATGTTCTCACGTGACACATATTTGAGATTTCGTTTTCAAGACCCTTGTTGTTGAATAGTTTTTTGGAAATCTTCAAAGATACATTACAGTATGTAGGCAATAAGAATGCATATCCTGTTTTTGTGGCATCTGATCACGATGTCTGCGCGATTAGCTTTGATTGTTCTGTCAATGTGGATCGTAAAGTTCTATAATATTGTTAAAGGTTCTATGTTTGCAACCGGGTTGGTTGTTTTCGTACCAATCTCTTGCAGTTTTCTTTCCACAAATAATACGCATATTTTTTTAATGCAGATATTGACCACTCTACCATGCCGGCTTTTAAATTCAGTGGGTTCCAATACTTTGCAGCCTGATACACTTTTCAAGTGTTTCTAGATATTTAGCAGAGAATCGGTCTTTTGGAGTCGCAAAGTTTTTCATTGTGTAAGTTTGATAATTTCTAGGTTTCAAGCATGTTTCCTGTGCACTGCAAATAAAACTAGCGGTTTCGTCTTTCAACTCTGCACTACGTAACCAAAGATGGGTACGGGGATTTTTTACATCATCTTGTTTGGTACGGCCTGGGTGTTGGCTATGAAGAGACACACCTTGTCAATTTTTGGGCACTTGGTACATTGCATTTGCTTTTTAAAATTATTTTTAGATCCTTTGCCGCTAAAGTAGGTGTATCATGGTCTACTTGCATATACGCACGTGTCCATAAAGTTCCTGAGCACTTTAAAAAATGTATAACTTTATTTGTATTTGCGATAGAAAGAAATTGTAAAAAGGATTAGAAAGAAGTAAATCAATATTTTAAAGGTTTTATTGAAATTTTATTTAAGTTTCGACATGTTCTCCATCAGTAGCAATACAAAGATTAATACGATTTTTCAGTTCACTGATTTACAGTAATACCTTTTAGATTTTTGTTTTCAAATCTTCTAACGAATTAGGTTTAGTTGCATACACAATTATCTTTACATGTCCCCATAAGAAATCTAATGGAGTCGAATCTGGCGAACGTGGAGGCCAATAACATGATTCATCTGTTAGGAAATTCCTGATTTAGAAACTGTCTAAAACGCAGAGCAAAGTGACAATGAGTTGAAACACTGTATTATCTTTTAAGTTTAATTGTTCGACCTCAATTTTACAGATTATTTATATCACAAATACAAATGAAGTTATATTTTTTAAAGTGCACACAGACTTGAAATTCCATTTTGGAACTGATGGCTACCTTTATTACTACTAAATAATTTTTTTCTTTCTTTTATGTTCTTTGAATCAGCTCATCATCCAGTTTACTGTAATTTTTCATTTTGACATCCATTCGCTTAATGTCCAATTAAAGATGTTGAAGCAAGACTGAATCACAAGGAACAACCGAAGTGATTTGGGAGGTTTCTAACACAGGACGCCCACGCCTGTAGAGTTCTTCTCTTATTTGAACATGCTGTATTCCATCCTTTGCTGACTCTTAGATATGTATGGGTTACATTTTCATTTTAGTTCCCTAATCTTTGTGACAAAGTATAGATCTAATGAGTGTGTTTCTAATTCCCTCTTTCTTGAATGTTACAATTGCACATTTATCTAATCCGAAATTCATATTTATTTCATCACTGAAACATTTTACAATATTGAGGAGACTCTTCAACTCATTCTCGTCTTTGGGAAAGAGTTTGCGACCGTCCATATAGAATAAGTGTCATACACACTTTTTTTTTAATTTGTGTCGATATGTAATATTGTTTAGTTTATGCAAAAGGGGATTAATTATATTACAGGATACAAATCCTGTATCATCCATCAACCAAGTAAAAAACACAAAAAAATTGCACAGCCGCAAAATTGAATTCAAACGACGACAACATTTGGAAAAACCCAAAGTGAAATTGCACACTTTGAAGTGAATTCAAACGACTATTCAAATTTCAGTATAAAAAAATGAAATCCTGAATCCTGATTGAATTAAACAGCAAATTCCTATATGACGTATTTTCACACCTTGATGGAAAAGGCTTGAATGACGTATTTTCACACCTATATGTAAAAGGTCTTACACCTAGATGTAAAAAGACTTCTCATGATGCTTGCATGAAGCCAGCATCATGAGAAGCTTCACTATTTAAACTAGGACGCTAATCTCCGCTAACCTGTCGAAGGCGGTCTGTCTGATGTGAACCTTATCTGATAACATCACACCACAATATAAGGAAAAAAATTAAGTTGACTCGCCTTTATTACCAACTTTGTTTCCTTCTTTTTCACTCCACGCCAACCCGGACGTAGTGCACGCCACAGTCTCATTTGACCTTTTCTTCCAACGTTCTTTTCTTCATTTTCACACCACACCGCCAAAGAGAACAACAACACCGACAAAATGGATGCGTTAAGTACAATTTCTTTATTCGTTTTGCCTTCTCTCTCTCTCAACTTGTCGCTGACTTAACAAAAATGGGAAGGAACAAAAAATTTACATTCTGCTACAACACACCCATGAATTTTAAACTTCTGTGGATATTTTAAATACTTACAATTCTCTTTGGACAATTTTAACTACGAAACTTTTTAGATTTCAGAAGCTTTAAGAATCTATGAATGTGTCACACTATCAAAGGTATTACAGTAATGTAATTCTTGCAATTTTCCAGGGTCATCTTTTTTATTGGCAGTTGATCATTGCAATCATAGAAATCACTTAGATATCCCTTCTTTTTTAGAGAGAGAATGTTTTCGTCGAGATAAATGGCAAGAGAGATGCGTTCAAATTTTTTTATTGTTATTATTATTATTATTATTATTATTATTATTATTATTATTATTTCGTATAGAAATTTTAAAGTAAAAACAGCCCCAAAATGGCTATTATATGCTGATTGTTTGGGGGCATTAAAATTATTTTTACTTATCTCCAACGTTTGTTACTTTACAACTAAAATGTGTGAAAATGGCTAATGTGTTAACAGTAAGTCCTTAACGACGAATCATGTAGACAATTTTTGTATACAGGTAAGTAATATAATACGTGTTCTCAAATTATCTGTTAGAATTTATAGGCTTAAAAATTTCACGTTTCCGTTCAAACGATTGTTGACCTCCTCATAGTATTTATTCGCTGTTATGGTCTTTCAAAGTCTAAAATCTATTTCATCCCTACACACACAGACAGATTGGGGTGAGTTGTGAAAGAAGGTTGGTTTTTTTTAATGTGGGGGAACCCGAGCGCGTAAACACGTGCCAAGGGTAAGAATTTACCCACATCTAGTTTACTCGGTAACTAAGCCTGTCTTAGCTGATCTAAAATTGTCTTAGCATTTGTAACCTTCACTTAATTGGCTGGTTGTACCTTCTCGCTAGGGGGAAGGTAAACCAAAGGGTTGGAAATTTCACAAACAAATATCTATGAAAAGTAATTAAAACTCACGAGTATAGTTTTGGGAATTGTTTTCTAGTTGTGGTGCAGTGTATATCGGCTCAGAACGAGAAATTTGGGAGCCGAGTTCGAATTCCAGTTGAATTCGTTACATCTCTTTACGCGCAAATACCCTTAAAATGGTGTGAATCCATCTATTCTCCCTCCATCTATAGATTAAATAGGAGAAGACTTTATGTTCTTTAGCTTTGATTTCTACTAATCTACTGCAGAAAGTAATGGCAACCTACTGCGGATAAATCTTCTACTGAGTCAGTCATGACTCTTTCGAGACATGATCGTTCAAGCGTGTATCACGTTTGACACTTAATTCACTGACCTTCTAGTGATAATCAGCGGAGGAGAACGATATTTCATTTTAAAGAAAGACGCCAAATTTAATATTTTCTACATTAATATTATCCATATAATATTATCTATATTAATATTATTTTCTATATTAATATTATTTATACAAGAGAGAAAACACTCTCTTATATGGATCTATGTAAGAAAATTTTGATATCCCCATGCACAGATGATTACATAGGATCACGTTTATATGCACACACGTTTACTTAGCCATGTATACATGCACACAAACAAAACTATGAACATCATAGATTCTGGCTGGTTTTCAAGTATGCTGTCCATCTTGTTAGCTAGTTAATCCTTGCCGCAGACGCCTGCCCATGGGCAATTCTTTTTTTTTTTTCGTTGGAGGAGGTTTCAAAGCTGACAAAGCCAGCTGATGATTTATACTTTAAATACACTGAGCAAAAGTTAGAGTGTGGAACTGTCTGCATAAATTGGCATGATCTGGAGATGATGAATTCCAGTATTTTCGAACAATCAGGGCACAATGACTTCAGATTACTATGACTGTTTCTGACGGGCATACTCGTTCTGCTAAAATATCTTCTGTGGTAACTCAAGTACAGGAATTTAAGGTTTGTACTATATTGACAACTAGCACTCATCGTTTTACTGTGGAAATAGCAATATGTAGCCGTAGGTTCTAAGATAATAGTTTCTTCTCTCGCATTGCTCCCTTATTCGGCACCCTTACTTCCATGTCACTTACGATATTCAAAAATTTGAATAAAACGTTAATTTTCATATTGAGTCTTTTTATCATTGTCTATTTATTGTCCTTTCTCCTCACTCTCGTTTGCTAAATTTTATTTTACTCAGACTAAACACTTAATGGCTTCATAGCCTTTGTTATGGAGAAATGTTTAAAAAAAGGAACATATTTAAACACATTTTCATTCATTGGCCTGACTCAACCTATGGAATAAGGGTGTGATCATTTACTTCTTCGTGGGTTGTTACAAGGTTTTCCTCTAGCTTTGCTATTAATATTTTCAGGGCATTTGTTCAAATTAACTCTCCTCCTCGGTAGTTCAACCGCAAAATGCGACAAAGAGATCCGAAGGCGATTTGACATGGCAAAGAACGCATTCCAAAACGTGAGTCGAGCGTTAAGAGACAGTTACATTTCACTAGAAACAAAGAAAAAATACTTGATTGCTTTTGATGTCAGTTTTTCAATGTAGCAGTGAATGCTGAAAAACTTAAGCCAATTGAAATATGGTTCAGAAGGAAACTTAAGCCAATTGAAATGTGGTTCAGAAGTAAACTTAAGCCAATTGAAATGTGGTTCAGAAGGAAACTTAAGCCAATTGAAATGTGGTTCAGAAGGAAACGTAAGCCAATTGAAATGTGGTTCAGAAGGGAACTTAAGCCAATTGAAATGTGGTTCAGAAGGGAACTTAAGCCAATTGAAATATGGTTCAGAAGGAAACCTAAGCCAATTGAAATGTGGTTCAGAAGGAAACCTAAGCCAATTGAAATGTGGTTCAGAAGCAAACTTAAGCCAATTGAAATGTGGTTCAGAAGGAAACCTTAACCAATTGAAATGTGGTTCAGAAGGAAACCTAAGCCAATTGAAATGTGGTTCAGAAGGAAACTTAAGCCAATTGAAATATGGTTCAGAAGGAAACTTAAGCCAATTGAAATATGGTTCAGAAGGAAACTTAAGCCAATTGAAATGTGGTTCAGAAGGAAACTTAAGCCAATTGAAATATGGTTCAGAAGGAAACCTAAGCCAATTGAAATGTGGTTCAGAAGGAAACTTAAGCCAATTGAAATGTGGTTCAGAAGGAAACTTAAGAAAATTGAAATGTGGTTCAGAAGTAAACTTAAGCCAATTGAAATGTGGTTCAGAAGTAAACTTAAGCCAATTGAAATGTGGTTCAGAAGGAAACCTAAGCCAATTGAAATGTGGTTCAGAAGAATGCTGCGTATATCATGGATCAGGCATGTTAGCTATGATGTGGTTTTGAAAAGAATGGAAACGAAAAGGTAGTTAATACTGAGCATCAGTAAGAGAAGTTCCTGGGACGTGCATTGAGAAAGAAGGGCTTGGAAAATGTGATAAAGGGAAAAGAGAGACAGGTGAAAAACAGCGAGTAGTGTATTTGACTGGTTTGTGCAGGTGGCTGGCAGAATAGAGGTTGCGTGGTGTAACAGAAGAAAACGTGTTAAGAGCCACTAGGGATAGAGAGACGTGGAAGGCCATGATCGTCTACGTCCTGAAAAGACAATGTACATAAAAGAAGAAAAATATGATTGAAAAATAGATTTCATTGTTATTTTCTTTTTATCGTTATCACCCAGTGCAAATCAGTAAAGCCAAGAAGTCACAAAGGTTATTGGGTATGGACGAATTCGGAAAAGAAACATTAATAATGAATGAGAAGAAAAAAGAGTATTCAGAGGAACAGTCGATAGGAATTGACGTTGCATTTAAATTTTTGAAGATTGAATTTGGCTGTAACGCTTGGAGACAAATGAACGTTCAACAAGCAACAGGTGCAAGAAAAAACACTTATCATAGAATTTACGCTTATATATAGATGTTAACTGTAAACTGATGAGATATTCGTGCCAGTCACGTACTGGGCATAAACTAAAAATTTCTCGACATCGTAGCAAGGAGTTCCTTCGAAAAATGACAATGAAATTATTTCTAGAAAAAATACAGAGAGGCAAACTTACGGCGATCGGAAAGTGACCGAACAGAGCCACCAGATCATGGCCAATAATATTGCTGATTCTTCTTTTTGTTGTAAATAACTAGTAGGAACAACGAATCACAGGTGGTAGTCATATTACAAGTATGGTCGATATAAGCATGGTCGTATAGATATATAATATATTTTGTGAAGGGGAAAGAATGTCTTGCACGACAGAGTGAACCTACTTTCTTTGTACTGTTGGATTTAGCTTGATGAAACCGTAAAATCTATTTTAATAGTCTCTCTTTGCGTAACTGTTGCCGTTGGAAATCTATTCCGGTGTCTCGTTTATTTGTCACTTACAATTTAAATAAAAAATAAATGAAACATTAAAGGGCAATCTTCTGTCTTCTTAACGCATGCACTTTTATTCTTCTTTATTTTAATATATATATATATATATATATATATATATATAATTTTGATTAGAAATGACTGACAAGGTTTTCCTACATTTTTAAAAGTATCATTTTACTGGGAAAAGAATGTGTAAAACTAACAGAATATTGTATCTATCCGATCGATTCTGGCTATTCTGTTAGTCATGATCAACTTATTTTTCTAAATAATGATCGCGTAGAATTTTACATATGTTTCTAGAATGTTAGGAATATTTTTATTTATTTTCCAAACTTGATCAGCATGTTGTGCCCGTGTTCATAGTTGACGTTTTTGAGTACTGTTTTTGATTTCTTTTTAATTATTAGTGTTTCTATTGTTTTTAATATTATTTACATGTGGATGAGGCCAATGTATCATGTATTTTACTTTTTTTATTTTGTATAAAACAATGTCTGTTAAGTTTCCGTAAAATGTCTGTAAATGAGTCCTAATTGAACTAAATTCAGAGAGGTTTAACGTCATTTTGACAGACAAGTTGTTTTATGTTCAATACACTTGTAGGGAAACTACAGTTGTTTTCCTTGGGATGAGCTCTTGGAAGTTCGGCGCCTCAGAGAGAAAAACACTTCTGTCTCTTTTTACTTTCTTTGCTTCAGTTTTTTCGAGGATCGGCATCTTTACCTTCCTGACCACTAGTGTATCCTCACACGTGGAAACTGGTCAGCAAGTGCACAGCCTAGAGCAGGTAAAAAAATTATTTTCTGTTCACTTATCCATGGACGGTCAAGTGCCCTAAAAGTGGTATGTAATTTCTTTGTCCTCGTTCTGTAAACACCTCGTTCCTTTGTACTGCATGAACAATCATTTGTTTTGGGACATATGTAAATCCCTTTAATATGTTTATGTAATTTGTTTGCCTTATTAAATGTTTTCTTTGTTACAGACACGTATCTCATCTTTCTATATTCTCATTCGGTGTTAGTGTACCAATGGCTACTCTAATGCTAATATTAGTATCGGTGTTACTGGAAGGTTAAAACGTATTCTTCTTAACGAAATAGTCGTTAAATCATGGCTGGTTGATAAAACCCATACTAATACACTTATTCATTAATCTACTTTGATCAGGCACGCATTTACTTAAATGATATGTGAATTCTTATATGATATTGGTTCTCTGTTGCATGTAAGTTGACTATAAGCCTATCGATTTTAATTTTGTTTTTTAATATATAATTAATTTCATCTTCTTGTTCTGATCGAATGGAGATCTAAGGGAAGATGTTGTGAATTCCGGATGAGGAACCGCACAAAATAATGAACAACAAAACAGATATAAAGATAGAAAAGTAGATTATATGGAACGTAATAAAAAACTTGAACGCAGGTTAGTAAATCCAGGAATACTGTTAGTAAGAAATAAATATAGACAAGTCTTGATGTGAAGTCGTTGGAAATAATATATCCGTGTACATTATTCTAGCTGAGGGGTGATCAGAGCTAGTCTGTCTTCTGATGTGGTAGTCTGTGGGTAACTTCGGTAGCTCTCGGTAACGTACGTATCAGTTCCGGTACTCTCCGATAACTCGCACGGATCTCTACGAATTCTCTCTCTACTCTATGGCATCAGTATGTGTATATTCAGTCGAGTCTATTATCATACACAAAAAGGGGAGATCTCACAACACCCATCCTTAGCTGCTTTTTGGTGGGTATTTAATATTTTTTTCCGTTTGGGATCTATGATTACTGTCTCCCTAAATTTTCGTTTTCTGCTAGTTCTTCTAATTTCTGTATTTATGTGAGGTCTCTGAATATCAAAAACTTAAAAAATTTCTTCCATCGCGTTATCGTTTTCTGAGGGTGACGAGTTGGCTCTTCACTCTTTATTTTTGTATTTGGTTTATGTGTCTTCTGTGCGTAAATTGTTGTCCCTGTATTGTGTACATGACGTTTCCTAGGCTGTTTACTATTGTTTTCGGTTCTCAATACGCCATATCATTTTTAAACATTCTGAAGTAAACTCGTTCACCTGGTTTGAACGATCTTTTTGTAAATATGGGTGTATTCTGTGTTTCATTTTTGCATGGTAGCAATTTATCGAAAACAAACCGTATCTTGCACGCAAACATCACCTCAGCTGGTGAAAATCCGGTTGGTGTGTTTCTGTTAGGTAAATTCGGTAAATTTGCAAAGATTGTTGAAACGCTTTTTCTGTTGATATATGCCCAGCTTTTTTAATGCTCTCTTTAATGTATCCACGACCCTGTTGGCTAAGCCGTTCGACCGTAGATGGTAAGGCGCTATATTTATGTGTCTATCTGGTACGTCCATTTTCCGTTACTAAGCTTCTACAACGCCAAATCTAGCGAATAGTTCGTGTAAACAGTTCACGGTATTTTCTGTTGTTGGATTTTTATACCTGAAATCTTCAGGACATTTACTAAAACTGTCTACCGTTATTAAGCCGTCAATTGGTTCTGAGTAGTCCGCATGGACTCTCGACCAAGGTTTGTCCAACTTTGGCCATGGTTTCTGTATGATAGGTGGTGACATTGCTGCCGCCGTGCAGCCCCTACACTTTTCTAACATCTGCGTAATATTATCATCCATTTTAGGCCAGGACACGTAACTTCTCATTTGTAACTTCATGTGTTTTTCCCCGGATGTCTTAAATAAAAATCCTTTCAAATTCTTATTTGTAATAGTTTTGGCATTACCACTCTTTCATTGTGGGGTAGGATATTATCGCGAATTGTCTGCCAAGTTGCTGTCTTTATCTCCTATTTTCTTTCTTTTTTTGGTATTTATGAATTCGTCTGTTTCTGCTTCCCTTCTTATTTCTAATAGTGTTATCGGTAAATCTCTCCCGTAGTACTTAACACTTTACTGATTTTATCCTCGGCTTTCAAAGCTGCTAATACCGAGTCTTCTAAAGGTTCACTTTTCATAGCTACCAGTCTCGATAATCCTACTTTTGTCGATGGTATGAATTCTAATTTGAAATTATAGTTTAGTAATATCGCTCGCCACCTCAGGAGTCTATTTGAGGTGTAGACTGGTAATCTTTTCTTTGATCCAAATATGAAAAAGAGAGGTTTATGATCCCTTTGTAGCTTAAACTCTCTTCCATATATATATATATATATATATATATATATAAGTGTGTGTGTGTGTGTGTGTGTGTGTGTGTGTGTGTGTGTGTGTGTGTGTGTGTGTGTGTGTGTGTGTGAAAGCGAGTTATGGCAAATATTATGCTCAATGCTTATTTTTCTATTTGTGAATAATTTCTTTCGGCCGGTAGCAGCGATCTCGCTCCGTGGGCAACCGGTTTTCTTGTGCCGTCCTACTTTTTTGTAGAATACAAGCTCCCACACCGTGTGAGCATGTGTCCCTTGCAATAATAATTTCTAGTTTGGGGTTGAAGTGTGTCAATGCTAGGTCCGACCTGAAGTTTCATTATAATTTCCCTAAAGGCCTTTTTACAATGCTCCGACCAGTTTCACTGGAAGTTTTCTTCAGTAGTTCGTTGAGGGGTGCCCTTAATTTGTGCATACTATCGATGAATTCTCCATAAAAGTTTGCAAGACCTCGAAAACTTTGTAATTCCGCGACGTTTTTAGGCTCAGACATGTTTTTAATTGCTGATGCCCTCTCTGGGTTTAGCTTCCTGCCATTCTCGTTAATAATATGGACTAAATATTTAATTTCCTTTAAGAAAAAAATCACATTTTTTCTCTTTAACTTTAAACCCAAAGTCCTGTATTCTTTTGAAAACCTCCTTGATATGTGTCGCGTGGTTTTCCATAATATCACTTTTGACAAGAATGTCATCTAGATAAGCAATGGCGAAGTTTTGTCTCGTAAGCATGATGTCCATTGCCTGCTGAAAGATCGCCGGAGCTACCTTTATTCCGAATGGTAAACTGTTGTATTTACAGAGTCCTTTGTGCGTGTTTATACATAGTATTTTTGCACTCTCTTCTGTAATTAGAGTCTGTAGATACGCCTCACTTAGGTTAATTTCCGAAAACACTTTCCCATCGTTATGTCTGGTGAATATTTCTTCCGGGCTTGGCAATGGGTAATGATGATCTTTTATCGCGTTGTTTAAACCAGTGGAAAAATCTGCACACACACACACACACACACACACACACACACACACACACACACACACAGGTTTCTTCAGAATATTTCTTCACATATACCAGATGTGCCGCCCATTCGTAAAATTCTATTTTTAAAATGATCCCAGTTTGTTCTAGTCTACCAAGCTCTTTATCTATTTTATCTATTGTAGCGAAAGGTACGTTTCTCCTTTTTTAAATACTGGTTGAGTATTCTGCTTTAGCTCGATTTTTGCTGCGATTTTTGTTGCATCATCTTAACCCACTTGAGAATACATCTGTAAATTGTTTGTATAATTCTTACTTCAATTTCGTTGCTTCTGATGTCTCACACTCTATTTTTTTACAAAAAGAACTAATGGGTAAATCCCATACATTAAAAATTCTGTATCCAGTCCGTTTCTACCCGGTTGTCTGTGTTTGTCATAACGTATATTTTTAATTTTTTGTTTTTTCCCTGATATTTCACATTCACGATTATTTCTCCTTCGAAATTGATTCAATTGAAATTGATAGAGATTTAGCAATTTTTGGCGTGTGTAACATGGTCAGACTATTCATTTTCCACCATGTCTGTAGGTTGATTATTGTTAGGTCCGAACCCGAATCGAACTGTGGTTTATCTTTATATTCAAAATTTCAAGTTCTACATATTTCCTCGTGTTTTGTTTATTTTCATATTCCACTCTAGTAGATCTTACCCTAACAGACTGTTTTTGGTTCTGCATATAGATGCCTTGTGTCTCATTTTTACACACGCTAGGTAAATTTTGTATTTGAACAACAATCTCTAACCCCATGCAATCCACCACATCTGGAACATGCATATGGAGGAGGGCTTGTTTTTTATTTGATTTATGTCACTAGTTGCTTATATCTTGTAATTTTGTCATTAAATGTAGTTGTTTTATATCTTGTAATTTTGTCATTAATATCTTGTTTTACTTTTGGGGAGGGTGAAAAACATAAATTTTCGTTTGACTTACGAATATGCGCGACTCTTGATTCTTCAATATCTTTACTGTCTGTTTTAATACTTAGACAATTTTGGCAATCCTCCGATAGTTTTGCAGCGTTAAACCTGGTTCATTTTGGAGTTTGGTAAGCATTCGCTTTCGCATTTCGCTGTCCTTAGCAGCGACTAATTCTTGGACAAATATAAGACATTTAAAGTTGTATGGAGTTAGCTCAGCTAATTTAAAGTCGTCACAATGCTCGTTGACGATGGATGCGAATGTTGGATAGTCCTCGTTTCCGTCTTTCAAGAGATGAAGACATTGCCACCTTTTGCGAAACAAAGAAATCATTGGGCTAAATATCTCAGTAAGGCATGCCACTGCTTCATCGAATCTTAAGTCGTTTGTCTTCTTTGTCAGAATATAATCTACACATTTAGAGTATTGCTCCCCACATAATTTCCTGAGCAAAAACTTAACTTTGCTTTTTTTTTCAGTTCTGACAATCGATATTGAAAATGTCTTCATATCGCCTTTAATATTCTCCACAATTTTTGTCTTCATCAATAGAGTACTTAAAGGTTTCGATCGAATTCCACACGGCATCTTGCGAAAACATCGCCTCTTTTCTGTTCTTATGTGTTGATTATCAATTTTAGTAATAGTTCTTGTAGTTGTAATTGTCTTTTTTCGTTCAAACTTTGGATTTCCCTTTGTCTTTCTTCATTTGTCTTTTGAACTTCTATTTGTTGTTCTTCATTTGTTTTTGAATTTCTATTTTTTTCGCTAAATTCAATTTGTGCTTCTTCGAATTTATATTGTCTTTCTTCACTTCTTTTTATGATTTCTAATATTCCTTTCTAATATTCCTTTCTGAAAGTCATCCATGGTTTGCTGCTTTGATTCCGTGAGGGGTTTCAGGTTTTATCTATTGCTTTCTGGCAATAAATCTCGTCAAAAACATAGTGTGGAAGAATTTTCCTATTGTAGGGGAACGAATAATGACTTTCAATTTTCTTTTTTACAGTTTTTTTTATTCTTTCTCTTTTCGTTCCAAAGTTGTAATGCCAGCAGATTAACTTCGTTAATGTCGCCAAAATTGTTTGTGATCGAACTGTATGGCACTATAGTTTTTAAGCTGTTCTCTATGAGTTCTGTTGTTGCGTGGTATTCGTGTACGTTAGTTTGAGTCTTCGTCGCCAATTTGTTCTGGCGACTTGTGTACGAATCTTCGTCGCCAATTTGTTGTGGATTCCGGGTGAGGAACCGCATAAAATAATGAACAACAAAACATATACAGATAGAAAAATAGGTTATATGGAACATAATATAAAAACTTGAACGGAGGAATACTATTAGTAAGAAACAAATTTATACAAGTCTTGAAGTGAAGACGTTGGAAATAGTATATCCGTGTATATTATTCTAGCTGAGTGGTGATTAGAGCTAGTCTGAATACTGACGTGGTTGTCTGTTGGTAACTTCAGTATCTCTCGGTAACTTACATATGGGTTCCGGTATTCTCCGATAACTCTAACGGATTTCTACGAATTCTCTTTCTACTCTATGGCAGCAGTATATGTATACTCAGTCACGATCATTATCATATAAAAAAAGGAAATCTCACAACAGAAGATTAATCCTGTTTATAGTTATCGTGCATTCGGTATATTCCGTGTTGGTATTGGAAACATTAGAAATAAGTACGCTAATTTAGCGATCTATGAGATAGTTTGGAAAACCGTTATTAACTAGATTTTGTATATATATATATATAAAGACCGTTATATATATATAACGATCTTTATTATAATAGATAGGTGTTCCTCCTATCACGACCTGGGAGGATAACATTTGAGAAAACAGCTAATAATCCTTTCAAATATTTTGCCGTCATGTTGTGCACAATGAGTAAACTCTTTTATATATAAGAGGACATTCTCTTGCAAAATTAAGGTGGCAAGAATTTCTACTGTTGTAACTACTAGATTATAAGATTTCGTCTTTTTTTTTGTTTTGTAGATAAATACAACAACAGGGTATTCTTGAAATGTACTCTTGTGATTCTCAATATATTTTTGTCTTAAGATAAAATAAATATACCGGATATATATTTAAGATTTATTAATATTTTTAGATACCTTGTTTAAACATGTCATGTTTGCGAAGTTTGCTTCGAGTGAATTTTATATACTAACACCGTTATTTTGTACATAGATATTACCAGTAATATCGTAGAAAGGGTATTTTGTTCGATCATGCATGTAGTAATATTCTGAGAATATTAGATTTGATGAATGGGTGTAGAATCGAGTTATCCTTATACACAGAGTTACAGATTATTTCAAGTAACGCTAAAATGCCTTGCTTCAGTAATTTTGTTTTAAGTATTAGGAGAAATTCGTGAGAACATTTGATACTATTATTAGTAGTAGATATGGAGTAATAATATTATTGAGAAATTTAGAGAATCGGTATTGGAACTGTAAAATATTAGGTCATAATATTAAGTTAAGGGATAAATAAATGAAAAAAGAAAAATTCCAATGAATGAAAAAAAATAGTGAAAGAGAATAAATAAATAAACAAAGAAATACAAAAACTGGAGAAAGATAAAAAAAGAAAAAAGTATTAAAAATGATAACAGTTTAGGACGAAAGATCTAGACATTACCAGAGTGTTCTGGGTGGTTCTAGAGGCATCTCGAAGCCGGAAATGGAAACGGAAGTAGTCCCCTACAAAAATCCGGGATATAAATGGAAGAGCCTTGGAAACAAAGAGGTGGAGAGAACTAACCGCGAGTGGATCATGTAGTGAATGGACACATTTGTTACTCTCTCATTTTCTTCCCCTCATTCCAAAACGAAAGAAAAAAAAAGAAAAAGAATGAACATACAAATACAACCGCAGGCCATAAATAAAGAAGAAGAGTGAGGAGAGAATAGACCGAGAGAGTTGCATGTGGTGGATGGTCGAGTTTCTTAGATTTTTCCCCCATTCCAAAATGAACGAAAAGAAAAAGAACATACACACATAGCCGTGAGCCGTCCATTTGAAGCAGACGATAAAAATTGGCTCTCTCACTCTCACCCTCTCTCTGTCACAGGTACATATTTTCTTAAAAAATAGACAAAGAATCAAAGCATCTTAATATTGACTACATAACTCAGTGTATAAGCTTCATTAATAAATGTCATTTTTATGTTTAAAAAATCGATGTTTAATTTGTCATTAACAATTCTTTGTTTTTATTTTCCTCGTTCAAATGTAGATTCAATTTTGTTGGTCTCCCAATCGTTCAAAAATGTAAGATAGCATACGAAGTTTACTTGGATATTTGTGTATATATCGTTTTGTATTATGATTTCAAGTGATCCCACTCTATCTTAATTACAGGTTCACTTTTCAGTGGTGTTAATTATTGTTTGATAATGTCTGCGTATTAAGAGAATTTTTTTGTGGCGCATTGGATATCGGATCGGGACGAGAAATCGGGAAGCCGAGTTCGAATTCCAGCTGAATTCATTGCATTCACTTACGCGCAAATACCCTTAGGAAAGGTATTAATCCGTCTATTCCTTACAGTTATGGGTTCAATAACAGAACAGATTGGGTTCTATAGCCTTGGTCGGCAACCAGTCTACAGCAGAGAGCAATGGTAACCTACTACGGCTTAATCTTCTGCCCAGTCAGTCATGTCTCTTTCGACACATGATCGCCCAAGCGTGTATCACGTATGGCACTTAACTGACTGACTGATTAAGAGAATTGTGGCTGAATATTCCTATGTATTTGATATATATGACTATACATGTGTTTAACTACTTTGTTTTATATATGCAATTGAATATAGGTTCTTTTTTGTTTATATGTGAAATTTGTACAATTTTATATATATGTGTTTGCATTAATTTTATGTATACGCGTGTATATATGATTTTCATAGGTATGTGGGTGTGGGTGTGTGTGTGTGAATACAAGACTGGAATATCCATATGATATTTGTAAGTATATATATATATATATACATATGAAAAAAAGTGCGAGAAGTGAACGTTTTGTTTAAAGCGTCGATTTATTGTTATTATTATTAATAATATTACTTGTTTAATTGCATAATTTATTAGGTGTCTATAATGGTATTTGTGTCGCTACACGTGTTTCGAGTCCAAAGTTGACTCTCTTCAAGGGAATAAATTTATGAATTTATGGATACTTAGTTTATTATACAAAAAAATCAAGTAATATTTTAATAATAATAACGATAAATCTACGATGTAAGCTAAATTTTCACGGCTTCTCGCTTATTGTTTCTTGTAAACCAATTTTTCTCGTTGGTACAACCCCTATTTTGGTTTTAGTATATATATATATACATACGTGTGAAAGTTGCCGTGTGTTGGGCGTGTGTTCTTGCTTTGTCAATCGCATCTTTAATATATGAATTTTCTCTTCCCTAACTTTTTTGACTCTAACAAGATTACACTAAGACTCTCCGTTCTGGGTCATATTTCTTGGATTCCCTTTTTTTAAAAATTTGAATGTGAAATCCTTGTGAGAAGATATATATATATATATATATATATAGGGGCTGTTCCGACGAGAGAAATTTGTATAGAAGAAAAAGTGCGAGAATCTGTAAACGTTTTATTTAAAATGTGTATCTATTTTGCTATAATTATTAATATCACTTGCTTTCTGTATGATATATTAAGTGCCTATAATGGAACTTGTGTCGCTACACGTGTTTCGAGTCAAAATGTGTTTCTCTTCAGGCGAATAAACTTGTGATTTCACATATTGAGATCCGTTTGTATTTCTGATAGCCAAGGTATCGTGTATAAATACTGTGTTGAGAATGTCAAAAAGTTCATTTTTTTGCGTTTGAACTTAGCGTGTCTACGTATCTGTCTATGTTTATTCATGTTGTTTTGTTGAGGGAACGCTTGTATGTTTTATAAATTTTTATTCCTGCATCATGAGAGTGTCATAATCAACATTTTGGTAGATAGGCATTACTCTGAATTTACATTCCTGCATTAAGGTAAATGTTGGGAAACTTACAATTTCTTGTTATTGGCTAGATTCATGTTACTTTAGTGAAGGGTTACTTTATTATTCAAGCATTGTGCGCCCCCGCGTATATTTTTGTGCATTCATCACATTACGTTGTAGAATTGCAGCTCAGATTTGTTTTTATTTCGAATGTAGATGCGTTTTCGGACTTGAAGTGTTTTTCTTTTTATTCTTATGTTGCATACCAAACATCTTTTTTCTTGCATTTCGTAACCCCCTGTGTTGTGTGTTACTCGAATTTTGATGAGGTTACTATGTTTTTTAAACTTTGGGTTGGGCATTTAATTTTAATTACTATTGTGCAAAATCGTCGTGCTAGGTAGTAGGGGATTTCATTTAAGACAAGTTTTAGGGTGGTGACTCTTAAAATGGAGGTGTTGTTGGAGATCTGTGGTAAATGTCTGTGATGATGTGATTGATTTTGTATTTTTAGGAGTATGTCTACAAATGGCAATTCTTTATAGCTATATTCTAGCGTGAACTTAATTTTGGGATGCAAGTTTTGGAGTAGGTTGTGTAGTATATTTATGTCTCCTGATATTGAGCTCCAAAAGATAAAACAATCAACTAGATTATCTCTTCCATGATTTTTTGAATTCTGTTTTTATGGCTTCTCCATATTTATGTCCTACTTGACTGTATAGGCTTTCTTTTAGATATGTTAGTGTGAGTGTTGCATATGTCGGTGTCGTTTTTGTCCCAATCGCGGTCCCTGTTATTTGAATATAATTTAGGTTGTTAAATTGGAATGAATTGTTACCTAAAATTAGATCTATACTTTGTGTAATAAAATCTTTGGTGAAGTGTGTGGGAAGTATTTGTGGGCGTTTCTCAATCCAAAATGTAATGGCCTTTTTACCTAGTTCATGTGATATGTTGCTATTTACGCAGTTCACGGCAAATATTATTATGAGTGTACCCAACTCTACTTTTTGTGGTAATAAGCACAGCTCATCATAAAGCATACATCATGTGGTTGACATCATGTGGTTGACTAATATATTATGCTCTCAATACGATTGATCTCTCTAAAGAAGAAAGTTTTAAAAATAGTTTCCACTACTGCAATATAAGCATTATTCTACAGGAATTAATAGAGTTTTTTCGGAGACAGGCGTGTGTATACACTGCTTATATACAACACGTTAAAATTCTCCTTCTCTGATATCATGCGCCTATGGCTTAGGGGGTAGCAACTCCGATTGACACCTAATCGGCCGAGTTTCAATCCCGGCCAGAAGCAAGTGAATGTGTGTAGCCCCGAGGATGAGCTGTCATGCAGAAAAACAGGCTTGTGTGTAGATGGCTAATATATATATACTCTCAGTTTATCAAGGTTTCATTTGGGTAGTTTAAGGAATAATAAGAATAAAAAACATATGCTGAATTTACCTAGTAAATATTTACACAACGTCTACCCTCGTCCCTTTGATAAATATAGATAACAATGTAGAATGTCCCTATTTGATTAGGGTGGGAGAGGAAAGGGAAACATATAAATAATATAAAGTGGAGTAATCGATTCTAAATTATAAGCAATACATAAAATGATTCCTGACTTTGTGGGGTGATAATATATATTTTCTACCCCTAATTTTGGCTTTCTGAAAATTTCAAGGTATTCTAAAATTTTGATCTACATCTGAGCGCAACTCTCGTCGAGCTAGACGGCAAAATGCAGACGCTAAATCGAATCTATCAAATAAACAAATATTAAACAGCGTCCACCCTCGTCAATTTTATAGATATAGATATATGCATGTTTCATAAAAATTGAAGTACGATATATTATGGTTAATTTTTTTGCCATTTTTTATGAAACTTGTCTAAAAGAGACATTGCTGCCCAAATATAAATATATATATATATAGTGTATTTGGGTAGTAATCTCTCTTCAGATAACTCAACCATAACACCTTGTCCAACTTGTATATATATATATATATATATATATATATATACACTACAATGCAAACGTATTAGGACAAGAAATATTTTATTCTTTATGGAGCATCAAAGAAATGTTTAAAACCTCTCCTGTCCTAACACTTTTGCACACTACCTCTAGTATGCAAAAGTATTAGGACAAGGATTTATTTATCAACAAAACAATGGCCTTAAACATACTTCAAAACTTTGTAAGAATTATTTTACTAAAAAGGAAAAGGAGGGAAGGATTCGGAATTTAGATTGGCCCCCATAAATCACTGATCCCAATCCTATTGAACATCTATGGGAAATTTTGGATAAAAAACTGATAAAGTTAATGTTCTTTCGCAAAACATATTTTGAGAACAAATGCAAGCTGCTTGGCAGGAGATACCATTAGATACATTGAAGAAGCTTGTGATGTTAATGCCTGACAGAATTAAGGCTGTGATCAAAGTAGAAGGCTATTATACTAAATATTAAATTTAATTTGTAAGAAGTATTTTCTCCTGTTAAAGCATTTGTTGAGTAAATCAAATAAAATTACGTTAATTAAATTGTTTATTTTCTGTTAATATGCCATATAAAAGATAAAGTAGTTCTTTTCCTAATACTTTTGTACAGTACTTTATATATATATATATATATATATATATATATATATATATATATATGCTTTTGCAGCGTATACATTTAGAAGTTGTTTACATTGTACATTATTTAAATGATATGCTCTGATTTTGGACATTTAGAGACCCTGTACTGTTGTTTCCTAATTTGATTTTGAGACCGACCAACTTCTAGGCTGCTTTCGACCTTTTTCTAGTGCTTTTCCTTAAGCAACATTACATTTTTACGTTGGTTGTTTTGCTTTCGCCTAGTGAGTTTGTTCAATCTGTACACATTATCTACGTAGATGATATTTTCATTGTAACATCATAGGGTAGCCAAAGGGGTATAAATTGCCCATTTTAACCACATCAAAACAGTTATCGACTATCCGATGACTGCGTGAAACCGCATAACCCGTTTTTGTTTTCGACAATCGATGTTCACCAGAAAAATAATAAAAAGAGATTACCGATATTATATTTAAATTTCTTAATATTTTTTACTCTTCTTAGGAATTTTCAAGGAAAGCATCGAGAAGTGGACGCTGTATTCTGTAAAAACCATCACTTTTCTCATTTGATAGAAAAATTAAAATTAAAACGACTTCACGCTTCCAAGGAATTTTGAAATATGACGCTCGAGACCAAAACCATGTACATCAGTTTGCGTCATGTGATATAAAGTTCTTTTAAAATATTTAATCTTTTTTTTTTTTAGCTGGATTAGTAAAATTCATTTTTATTATCGACACTAATTTGAAGCGATCTATTCTATTTAACTGCGAAGATTTATCTTTTTCGTTTTTTATGTATATTTTGAAAAACAAAAATAAAGGGAAAACATCTGGACATCATTGTGAAAACGTTTTAGAAAGTTCTTCAATTTCTCATTTTTTTTCAACGCTTTCAATATTTAACGTTCTAGTTAATGACAATGTCATAAGATAATGTATTTATTTACTTCATCCGGACTATTTTACATTCTAAATTCAAATATACGTGCATTGTACGAGTATAACGGTATCACATAGCTTGGCAGCACCAGATATGTAAGATATGAAATACTTTATAAACAATTAAAAATAGTATCCCTATGGTGAGATATATTTACAATGTTGATTGAGTAAAAGATTATCGAATATTTTATGTTTCACGTTAATTGAATCTTGTGTTCACTATCTTAAGTTAGTACGCTTATTTTCCTTGTGTGCAGTGTAATTATCTATAAGTTCACTAATCGTGCTTGCTATAAACTACAAGTTAGCCGATGAGAGAACGTGATTCTTGTGCATTCAATGTAAGAACTTGATGCTGTTTTTTGATTACTGATGTTTGAAACCTGAAACATTTCAACTGGAAATGTCAGTCAGTTCACTGCCATACGTGAAACACGCTTGGGCGATCAGGTCTGCAAAGAAACATAACTGACTTGGCAGAAGATTATCCCGCAGTAGGTTGTCATTATTTTCTGCGGTAGACTGATTGCCAGTCAAAACTATAGAATCCAATCTGTCCTGTTATTTAACCCATAAATGGAAAGAAGCTACAAATTAATACCATTCCCAATGGTATGTGCGCATAAGTGAATGCAAGAAATTCAACTGGAACCCGATTTGTCGTTCCGGGTCGATATCCACTGCACCACAATACACATCGCAATATAATGTAGCGTTCCTAAAACCGTCAGAAATAAGCCAATAAAAATATTTCCTATGACACTGAAATAAAATAATGACATTAAGGTTTCACCGTAAATTCTATCAGGATGCGTGATTTATAAAATAGAAAAATGAATAAAAACGCAATTAAAACTGTCATAAAACTTCGATTGAATTTAATAAGACTTTCAAAATTTTCGTTTTTAACGTACATATATACATACATTATGTGTAGTTTGGCGAAATTTCCTTGAAGGAAATTTTATTAAATACTACAGGCAATTTATTTTAATAAATTTTACCGATAAGCTAAGTTTTCCAAATTACGAATAATCCTCAGACAAGTAGGAAATTAGGTCTGAAATCTCCGAAGTTCAATTCTAAAGACAAGCATTATAAATATGGTGCACGATTTCGACTTTTTAAAGTCTACATCCTGGTGGAGAGATATAAATGGTGAATTTCGTTAGTGAGTGTTGTGACGTTTGCAAATGTTGTTGTGACGTAACCTCGATTATTTTTATAACATGTAGTTCACGATGTTGGCTCTTCGGTTATCACAGGTTTTATTTATTGATTATTGTTTTTGTTGAATGTTTTTTTTTTTTAATCATCTCACCCCAAGCAAGGCATTCCACTGCCACTATTGCGCATGGGGCTACATAGGGGAAGGTAAAGAGAAGGAGTGGATAGACATAGGGAATGTCAGGAGAAAGGTGACAGATGAGTAAGGATAGCGAGGATGAGGGTCGGGCAGATGGGAAGAGTGCTTGATAGAATGGGAGCAGGTTAGTGTGTTAGGAGGTGTGTATTGACCTTACATTTAAACTCCTGGAGATTGTAGCCGTCGGGGAAGCAATCGTTTGGAAGAGAATTCCACAGTCGGGAAGTGCGAGGAAAGAAACTGTTGGAGTAGAAGTTACGGCTGCATTTTATCGGTTTCACTGTAAAAGGGTGGGATCTAGTTGCTAATCTAGTATCTCGTGCAAATTCGTATTTAGGGGGCACCAGTGATCTAAGTTCATCGGAGCAGAAGCCGTGAAAGTATTTATAGAAGAGACACAAGGAAGCCACGTCTCGCCGGTGGGAGAGAGACTGCAGGCGGTCTGCCAAGTCGGTATCTATCACATTACAGACCCTACTGAACCTTATCGAGAAGCCCAAGGAGAACAGCAGGGGCACCCGACCAGATATGGCAGCAGTATTCAATGCAAGGGCGGATGGTAGATTTGTAAATCTGCAGGATAGATTTAGACGGAAAAAACTTCCGGGCCCTACACAGAGAACCGACTTTCATAGCAGCGGATTTAGCAATGGATTCGATATAGTCATTCCATTTGAGGTCCGCTGAAAGTGTGAGACCAAGGAGGCGTAGTGTTTTACTCTCTGGGAGACAAGCCTGGTCCATGCTAATGGGAGGTAGGTGAGATTGTCGATGATGGTTAATTGACATAGCTTCGTTTTAGAAGCATTAAAATTTACTAGCCATTTCTTACCCCAGTCCAATATGCCAAACTCTGTCGAACGCCTTAGATATATCAAATATATGTGCATTGCCTGAAAGATTCTAAGTCTGTTTTTACTAGATATGCATACAAACACCCAAATATTTATATATATATATATATATATATATATATATGTGTGTGTGTGTGTGTGTGTTTATATACCTCTATCACTGATATTGAGCGCTTTCAAATAAATACCACGGATATATAATATATAAATAATATAATATATATAACAAATTAAATATATATAGTGATATTTATAATTATATACATACACTTTTCACACACACACACATACACACACACACACACACACACACACACATATATATATATATATATATATGCGTTCGTGTGAAAAGTGTATGTATATAATTATAAATATATATATATATTATCCATTACACCTTTATGTCATTTTTAATGAAGCCTGCATGAAAATATCTAAATATACGATATATATATATCTGTGTGTGTGTGTGTGTGTATTTCATTAAAGATGAACTAGGAGGTACTGTAATTATGGTTTTTATTCAGTTTTTCTTGCACACATACAAATATGTTTTTTCCGAGAAAAAACTAACAACTAAAAAATTTTCTCTATATCCGAACACCTTTACTTATAATTCTAGCTATTATCAAGGATGTGTTTTAATGGAACATGTAGATTTTAATATATTTATTGTTCAAGGCAGAAACATATACTGTTAAATATAACAGACAACGAACTTGGATTATGTTTAATCATGTTCTAAACGATCATCGTATTTTGGTTTTAATTTCAGGTAAAAATAAAGACTAAAATTGTCCAGCATTTGGATAGTTTTCTGTTATGCTGGTTCTAAGCTTGCAGCACACATGAGCCATATGGAGAGAGGTTACAGGGACGTTAACATAAATATATCCTTCACCAAAGATGATTTCAACTTGTGTTGACATAAAACATTGCTATTCAACTATAACTGTCACCGAATAGCAGACGCAGTTGGTAAAATTGTAATTTTAATATATGTGTAGATATACTGATAGAATTTATTTAGTTTTTCAAACATGTCATCACGCCGTGACCGTGTTCATAGTTGTTGTTATTGCGTGTTCGTTGTTCTTTTTTGTTTTTATTAACGCTTCCATTATTTTCATTATTCTGTGTGTGTGTGTGTGTGTGTGTGTGTGTGTGTGTGTGTGTGTGTGTGTAAGAGGGAGCGAGAGATAGAGAGAGACACAGACAGAGAGAAAGAGAGATCAAATGCAAATCAAATATGGATCAAAATCCGACAGGGTGGCAAGATCAAGAAATGGAAACTATTATCAATCAGATTTGTTTCGCTTTTATTAAAGCATCATCAGCGATTGAGAAAAGTAATACTGTCCCCTCCAAAAGTATTTAGACTAGGTCAATTTCTTTGTTTTTGTTGTTCATCGAATACGTTTGGGCAAGATGTGTTCCAGTATTTTTGCTTACTTTATAAAACAGTGAGTTCAAACAAAAGGTGGTATGTGCTAAACATTTGAATATATCTAAACGTAAATACCAGGAAATAAAAACTGTAATTTTGAACTCTCGTCCCATATTCGTATTTTGATCTGAAACCCAAGTGTCTTCAGTGAACAAAAAAAAAAACACATAAAAAAAAACAAAGAAAAAAACAATGGCCTTATGTTTCAATACTTTTGGTGGGGACTGTATATATGATGTACATATGGAAGCAAATACTGATGACCTGTGATACAGCGAAACAGGCTTGTATGTGTATGATATCGTTATCTGATTGAACACACTAAATGGGAAAACTATAAAAACAGTAACCACTTCTGCAATTGAAACATTATACTTTAATCATGAATTGTGTTATCTCGGCTGCTGGCGTGTGTACATATTGGGTATATATAACACGTAGAAATTTCGCCTCTATCAGCCGTCTGCCGATAATTTAGGGTTAGACTTTCAGACTAATACCAAATCGGTCGAGATTCAATCATAATTTGAAGCAAGCGGATGTCTACCTACACTGATACAGCGAAACAAGCTTGTATGTGGACGACCTCACACACACACACACACACACACACACACACACACACACACACACACATATATATATATATATATATATATATATATATTAAAAAAGGATTAATTCAAAGATGTTGAATGGTCATTTCGATATGAAGATCCCCACGGGGGACGACACATCACCTCAGCAACAGAAAAAACCTTTCAGAAACTGGAGAAAAATTAGTCTACTTTCCCTTTTTAAATAGATTGCAAAGAAATTAAAAAATAAATAATAAAATAAAATAAAATAAAAATAAAAATAAAGGGAAAGAAAAAGAAAAAGAAAACGAAAAAGAAAAAGATAGAATAAAATCAAATAAATAAGAAAAGGAAAAAAAAGGAAAAAAAATTGACATCGTCTGGGTTCGCAAAAAAAAGGGAGAATGTAACTAAAAATTAAATTAATTAAATTAATTAATTAAAATTAAATTAATTAAATTAAAATTAATTAATTAAAAATTAACAGACAGCCGTGTTAAATCGACGTCAGTTTAAGCAACACGGAAAAAAGGTGGTAAGAGAGATAAAAGAAGGATTGAGATACATATATATTGTATATATATATTACATATATATTGTATATATATATTATATATATATTATATATATATTGTATATATAATGAGAGAAATATAGTGCATGGGGGTGTATTTGTAATTCGTACAATCTGGGTATAAGACGAAAACAACTATGAACAACAGGTCAAGGGCAATAATGTGCGTATGGTACACAGTTATTAAATATGATTCCTACATTTGTCCTGGTAATGGTTTCAAGAATCCAAAGACATTAGCATTAAGGTTTTTTCCTCTTCTCTTTGCTTACATATACAGCTGGTGGGTAAAAGTAGGTGAACAGTAAGGGGTCAAGTCAGATGTATGTGCTAGAAAATCAATTAGATATATTCAGTCAATTTCAATAAAATCTCAGAAATTGATTCACTAAGTTATTAACAATTTCCCCCCAAAATAATGTAGAGGGGCCCCATCTTGATGGAGGCGGCACACAAACGTATTCCACCTACTTTCCATCTCTTTTTGGAACACCCTCTCTCTATATATATATGTGTGTGTGCATGCACAAGTATGATATTTTGCTCGTCTCTTTACTGATGAACGACAAAATCAAGTTTAGTGTGGAGAACCTGATGCGTATACTCGGGCCAGGGACAAAAATTGCCTCAAACGTCGTGACCAACAAACAACCCCTCTAAAACCGTAGAAAACTGAATACACGTTCATCAGCAAAAAGAGAAACCCAAAATGCTAACTACAGAAGACGGAGAGTGCGTCAGAAAACGGAAAGTGCGACACTGAGATCCGAAGGCGCCCTGGCACAGCCAAATACCCATTTCTAAAACTAAGCAGAATATTGAGAGACAGGAAGATTTTTTTAGAAGCAAAGAAAAAAGTACTAGGCTGTTATGTGATATCTGTACTCATGTAAGGCAGCAAATGCTGGACAATATCATCAAAGATGAAGGCAAGAATCGAAGCAACAGAAATGTTGTTCGAGAGAAGGATGTCGGGATAACATGGTTCGTATATGCAAGTAAATACAAGGTTTTGGAGACGTTAATATAATTCATATAATCTGCATATCTTATTTTGTTCAGATTGTGACCACCAATGACGAATCCTGGCATAACTTCAGGGCTCAGAGTTGTCTCGCTGTTAAAGTTGAATAAATCCGGTGAAAAGGCACATCCTTGTCTTACGCACCTTTCTATCTCTGCTTTCCGGCCTTTTGGCTGGGAAGCAGATCTGACGACCTATGACAAGCTTTGACCAGATATGACCGGTTTTGTACTCAGTTACCGCGTAAGCGGGAGCTGGGTAATATTTGTGACATGGGCGTTCGAGCTCGAGGCCTCCACGTTAAAAATCTGACCTTGTGTCACATCCCACTCCAGTAGGCGAGAAGCGTAAATACCTTACCTATTTCTGATGATTTCGTTTCCTGTCCGTATGCAGGCGGTTTGTTTCCAGTAGAGGTTGTTGATAACCCAAATGACTTTTCCAAATATATCGATGTTGCTGAGAATTTCTATCAATTATTTTAGCATCCTAATCATAAATATTGCGTTCCTTGTTCCAGTGCTCTGGACAAAACCGCACTGTTCTTGTCCTATGTCAGACTTGATTTTGCTTCGCGCTCTGTTGATCAGGATTAAAATGATGAGTTTTGTCAGGTGGCTCATCAAACTGATTGCTCGGTAGAGTTTGCAGTCTTTTGCACCTGGCTTCTTAGACAAAGCTATGAAAATTGATCTGTTTAGATTATCTGTTGTTACATCACTATTGTAGATTTCATTAATTATTTCTCTAATTTTGTCTATTCCGAAAGCATCTAACGCTGCCATCATCTCTATTACAATGCCATTTTGTCCAGCTGCCTTGTTCCTATTCAGTTTGGCCATTGCAGCGTCTGCTTTATAATATATCTGGTCCGTCAGCTCTTTGTTAATTGTTGGTTGCTCTCTCCTGTCGTCGAAAAACACTTTTATATATTTTTCCCATCGCTGGAATATTTTCTCTTTCTCTAATAAGATCGGCCCATCCTTGGCTTATATACATCCTTTTGAGGATCATGTTTTTTTTTCTGTGAGTACCCTTTATCACAGTCAGATGACACCTGTTGCTCATGTCGGTTCTTACCAGACGAGGAGTTACTTCTTTTGGAAGTAACCTCCTTAATGTCATAAAGTTTCCTATAAAGCTTTTTCAAGGCCATAATTATTCTCGAGAATGGTAGTGAAGTGGTATCCGGTTACCTTATCCACGGTGATTTATCGAGACATCACCTCAAGTTAGCTGGTATTTGACTCCTTCAGAGTTTTTCTGCCCTTTTTGTAGGTATTGTTTTTCGTTCAAAACGGTTTGCTAACATCTCGCTTTACTCATGAGAAAGTACAGTTGATTAGCCGGTTTAGTCACCGGCGTTCTGGGAAAAACTTATACATACCTATGTCAATCAAGAGGGTTTGACTTCATTAGTCGTATTGTGTGTAGTTACAGGAACGTTTATTAGGGAAGTGAGTTGGGGATGATGTGTATTATTAAGTTACAACTTTAATAAGTTCGTATAACCAGGTCTATGCAAGGAACGCAGTTTCAATTTGAAAGCTTCAAGTGAAATTTACCAAGTGGCCATTCACTTTTCCTTCCTTCGTCTTTCAACGGCCACAGTTGGATATCTAAAGCTTGTTTTCTTTACACAAATGCACAAGAGACAAGCTTGCCACAGACTATACTGTGGATAAAATCTTCCTTAGAAATTAAAACGAAAGTTCAAGTTTTCAGTCATTGGTGTTAAAATGTCAGCCCCTTTGTATATTAGACGGAACGCAAGAGAGAAAAACGAGTGTAGCAAATACTTCCATTACAGGGAGGAAAAATTCAGTTAAAAATTAATTTACTAAAGTTTAACTTAGTTAAAGTCAGGAGGTTCTTTATTGGTTCCGTACAGGATTTGGGCTGTAAAACAAGAGGGGAATAAATAGATCCAATGCCATATGAAATATCAGAAAACAGGCAAGCTTAGATCTAAAACGTATCGCTCCCGAGTGAATGAAAGCAATAATTTTAATAAATCGTAAAATAAAAATCACTTTCTTTTGTTCGGCTAAAATGGTGGTAACTTCGTTTAAATTCACATTCCTTTGCCTCTGGAATTCTAAGACAAACTGCGGTCAGCTCTGCAGGTCCATGGTGGTAGAAAGGGCATGGGGAAAGGGGTGAAGCCGAAGAAATAACTTCTTCCACAAGAATAAAGATTAACATTTTCTTTTGTGGAGGGATATGTATAAACATTAAGAGCAGGAAGGAAAATTAGCATGGGTAGTAACATTTAATTCTCCACCCACCGGAAGAAAGAAAAATAGTTATTTCAGCAGAAATTCATATACTTAGAGGGTTTTAACGAACAGAAAAATGTGACTGGTATAATTAGTTTAGTTTAAAATATAAGAAATTGGATTAGTTAATCAATGACGAATAGTGGTAGTTTCGATAAATTTTCGGAAAGGATATAGCTAATTATAAACAAGTTGAAAAGGAAAATTTCGTTTAAAAATCTATGTTAATATATAGAGGTAAGAAAGTACAATTAGTGTTAGCAATTCAAAGTATAGGGGTAAATTTAGTGAAGAAAGAAAAATGGACAAACATACCAGAAAGAGTAGCCGCAATTCTTCTTCTTCTTCTTCTTCTTCTATGTGCTCTATCTCTTCAAGATGTAAACGATCATGGCTTTCCACGTTTCCCGATCCCTGGTTGCTCTGAGCACGCCTTCTCCTGTTATACCGAGCAATCCTCGTTCTGTCATCCACGTGATTAGGTCCTTCAAATATGTTATCCGTTGCCCTCCCCTGTATCATTTCCCCTCTATCTGACCTGTTAGTATCAGGTTCTCCAGACCCTCCTTCCTCATTGCGTGTCCCAGGACCTTCCGCTGTCTCTTTCTAATGCTCAACATTAATTTCCTTTTTGTTTCTATCATTTCCAACACCTCATCATTGCTCACATGCTCGATCAATGAGATTCGCAGCATCTTTCTGTAGAAATACATTTTAGTTGCTTCAAGTTTTTCATTCATCTTTGATGGTATTGTACATCATTCACTGCCATGTTGAAGGACGGACATCACGTAGCAATCCAGTACTCTCATCCTAGTTTCTAGCAAAATTGTCATGTTTCTTAATACCTTACTCAACTACTGGAATGCATTCTTTGCCATGCCCATTCGCCTTCGGATCTCTGTGTCGTACTTTCTGTCTTTTGTTATAACGCTTCCGAGGTATTTAAATTTTTGTACCTGCTTGATTATGGTATCCGCGACCTGTATTTGGCATTTTGGGCTGCCCTTTTTACTGGTGACCATGCATTCAGTTTTCGTGCAGTTTATTTCTAGTCTTTTTTCTTAATTTCTTCTGCTATAAGGGGTCTTGTAATTCTCTTTCTGTGTCTGCTATCAGCACAGTATCATCTGCGTAGCTTAGGTTTTTTAAATTGTGGCCTCCGATTACGAATCCTGTCATAACTTCTAGGGTTCTCAAAATATTTTTGCTGTTGAAATTGAACAGATCCTGTGAAAAGACACATTCTTGTCTTACGCCCCTTTATATCTTTGTATATCTACTCAATTCATTACCTGTCCGTATGCAAGCGGTTTGCTGCCAGTAAAGATTCTTTATTACTCCCAATTGTTTTCCAAATATGTCTAGGCTGCCGAGCATCACAATCAGTTCTTTGTGGCGTATTTTGTCAAACGCCTTCGCATAATCAATAAAGCACAGGTGTAAGTCCTTCTTCATTTGTATTGCCCTTTAGGAGAGCATCCTTATCATAAATATGACATTCCTTGTTCTCGTGTCTTTAACAAAACCACACTGTTGTTGTTCTATCTCTGGCCTGATTCTGCTTCCCGCTTTATTCATCAGAATTCGGACAATCAGTTTTGTTATATGGCTCATTAAACTGATGGTTCTGTGGCGTTCGCACTCGTTTGCTCCTGGATTCTTAGGTAGTGCTATGAAGATAGACTTGCTGAAATCTGGTATAACCCCACTATTATATATTTAATTTATGATTTCAGTAATATTTTCTATAACAAATTCTTCCAGGTTTATCAGCATGTCTATCACTATGCTGTCTAATCCCGCTTCTTTGTTTTAATTCAGTTTGGCTACTGCAGCTTCCACTTTAGACTTTAATATTTCCGGTCCGTCCTCGTCTTTGCGTATTATTGGTTGCTCTCTTTTGTCATGGAAAGGATGTTTTATATATTCTTCCCATCGTTGGAGTATTTCCTCTTTCTCCAATAAAGATCCAAAAACTAGGTCCAACTTGAATTTGTTATTAAATAGGCTTTGGTGGAAAAATTAACTCTTCCCATAGGCTCGAGTTAATAAAATGCACGAATTCTTCCGAAAAGTGATTTAATCCAGACAAGTAGCACAAAAGTAAGGAGCCAGCTTGGTACTTCTGGACTGAAAGTCGGGGTTACTGCCGGAGCCGATATGATGTTTAAAAATCCGAAATCGGCAATGAAGGCTGGACATCACTGAAGAGCTCCTTTAAACACCAAAAATGTATTTGTGGACTATGGCCACACAATAGGGATTATTAATATGACTGACAACTTATTAATTCAAAATTAAGCTTAAATTCTTTAAAGAAACTCTGCTGAAATACCATATCAAATATTAGGAAACAGGTAATTTTAGATCAAAAACTTACCTCTTCCTAGTAAAAGAAAGCAATATTTGTTTTAATTTTTAAAAAAATCACTTTCTTTCGTTTGGCTGATGTGGTGATAGCTTCCTTTAAATTCACTAATATTCTACCCGTATAAATAGAAATCTACCAATACAAACTCTGGTCTTCTAACCTCTAGCCAACTCTGGTATTCTAACCTCTAGCCAACTCTGGTCTTCTAACCTATAGCCAACTCTGGTCTTCTAACCTATAGCCAACTCTGGTCTTCTATAGCCAATGCTTGGTAAGATATGAATTAGCAATGATAAAAAAAAAATTCTAAATAAAGGCCAGATAAATTCATCTTCACAAAGAATTTTCTGAGCTAAAAAAAATACGTAAAACAAACAAGAGTTAGCATTCATTTTCCTAAGTACATCATTGGTTAAAAATAGAATAATTCTTACAAAAAATATGGGATAGCAGTTGCAGAATAAAACATCCACATATTTAGCTGTAACCAGATGTACAATGAAAATTTTCAAGGTGAACCCAATATAGGAAGAATCATTAAACACCATATTTTTGCCGTAAATTTCGAAAAATATGGAACATATCATTAATATATGGCAGAAAATGAAAAATCACAGAATGTGTGATCACTAATCAAAATAACCCCATCAAATCTAAAATAGCAATGACAAATTAAGTAAATCAATATAATTGCCCAGTATAACACTGCGTTTCTTCTCACAAATCAATTATCATGTCGGGCACACTACCACTTACTGACGTAGACGCAACGACTGTCACGTTTCAGACCAGAGTGCTTGAGAAAGCCCTTGAGGAAAAAAGAAATTGTCCAAAAGACTTCTAGTTATTATGAAGGATGTGTTTTAATAGAATATATAGATTTTTATATAGGTGTATCTATACTGAGAAAATTCATTCAATTTTGCAAATAGGTCACCAAGTTGCGACCGTTTTCATAGTTGTTATTATTGCGTGTTCTTTGTTTTTGTGTTGGTTTTATTAACGCTTCCTTTTTTTTTCATCCGTTTTGTAGAGGTGGATGAAGCTAATATGGTCGTTGAAGACGGAGTTTGATATCATTCCGTTTGTCTTTAAATCGGTTCTGATTGAAGAATTACCTAACAGATGTAACGGAAGTCTTTATGATAAGTAATATGCCAAATATAATTATTCATGTATTTGTTCTGATCAGAAGCCCTTCTTCCTAATAGGCATATAAATTCATAAACAATTCTGATACACTATTATTTAGCTCTTTCGGTTGTGTTGTTGTTGTTGTTAGCTATTTATTTTTTATAATAAATAAGGAACAGAATTTCCTTGGCTATTGTCGATTGGGGTTGTGTATTTGTATGTTTCTAAAGTAAACTACTCTTGATTATAATTAACGTTTTTTTTAATCGTGTCACCCCAAGCAAGACATTTCACTGCCACTATAGAGTAGGGGGTTAAGTAGAGGGATTGGGTATAGGAAATGTCAGAAGGAGGGTGATAGACGACTTAGGATGTACATAGGGAGAGAGTTGGAGAGAGTTGGAGAGAGTTGGAGAGAGTGGGTGTGAGTTAGTGTGTTAGGAGCTGTCTATTGACCTTACATTTAGACTCCTGGAGGTTGTAGATGTCGGGGAAGCAAGCATGCGGTAGGGAATTCCACAGGCGGGAAGTACGAGGAAAGAAGCTGTTAGAGTAGAAATTGCGGTTACATTTCATCGGTTTCACTGTAAAAGGGTGGACCTAGTTGCCAATCTAGCATCTCGTGCAAATTCACATCTGGGGAGGAACCAGTGATTTAAGTTCGTCAGAGCAGAAGCCATGAAAGTATTTATAGAAGAGGCACAGGGAAGCCACGTCACACCGGTGAGAGAGATACTGCAGGCGGTACCAAATCGGTATCAAACAGCATCTTAGCTTCGTTAAATATCCTTTTACACTTATTACGAGCTGAGGCGAAAAGGCGCCTGTTTTGGTCCGACGCGTGGCTACGATAAAGCTGGAAGTGATTCCGGTGGGCAATGGCGGCCGATCAAGTGGGCGAGAACCAGGGAGACGAATGGGATTTAAGCTGAAATTTCCTGGCAGGGATGAATGCATCGATGCCAGCCTTAACTCAGGGGAGACCTCTGATGCAGAGTCTTCGATGGGAAGACTAAAAACATTGTTCCAAGGGACGTCGCAGAGGAAGTCAGGGAACGAATCCCAGTCTGCCCTTTGATAGCAGCAGGATATTCTGTTGGTCTGTGTTTCTTGAATAGGGGTGGATTGGAACAAGTTGTTGACAGAAACTACAGCATGGTCAGAATTTCCGAGAGGGCAGAGCTGCCTGGTGAAGTAAGAATTTGGGGTGGAAGTGAAGCAGAGGTCTAGTAGCGAGTTCCTTCGTTAGGGCTATCGGAGAAACGCTTGAGGAAGTCCACCACTTGCGTAAGGAATTGGGAGATTGAAAAATTAAAGGTGTGGACACCAGCAGTGTCGGTTACAGAGTTTTCTAACCACTTAGTGTGGTTGGCGTTAAAGTCGCCAAACACGAAAATATGGGCAGATGGGTGCAAAGAAATGGCCTTGTCGATATTGTCAGAGATGCTGTCAAGTAACGAACGGTCAGAGGAGGAAGGGGAGCGGTAGAGGAAGAAAAGATAGCTAAGAGAGCTTAGAAGTGAGAGACAGAAGCACATGAAAGACTGGTCCAGGGATTCGAGAGATGTTACTCTAACTAGGGGAAGGTGTTCACTGACATATACACCAAGCCCATGCATATGGACGTTGGAGTCCTTCCTGAAGAGGGGAAGGTAACCAGGTACAAAAATCTCAGAGGAGGGGATAGACGGGTCAAGGTTAGTTTCACATAGGGCTAAGATATCAGGTGAGTTAGTTTGGAGGAATGCTTCTACGCTATAAAACTTAGTGCGGATACCGCGAATGTTAGTGAAAGAGACACAGAGAGGTTTGGCCGTTTTCCGAGTAGCTGGTTTGGTTTTGGTATTTTGTTTGTTCTTTTTCATGGTGCTTTGGTTGAGGAGAGAGGACTAGGGCAGAATCAGTTGTTTACTATTTGCAGCATGTGAGGAATGGAGACTGGCGCAGCCTGCAGCATAATGTGGCCTCGGGGTTGCCCACCGGAGGTTCATGAAGGTACACCCGTCCATGCGTGATATGGCACTACAGAGCAGCCTCTCAAGACGCTATGCAAGTGTTCGTGCTCCTAACTACAGGTCGGAAGCAGCAACCAGGAAACTGCCAACCCGGTACCCTCAGAATGGAGAGACATTGCCACCACTTTCACTAACAGCAAAGATCTTCCAATTGAACTACTACTAAGACCGAAGGACCAGGTAGAAGGACCGGGGACCCCTTCCTAAACATGAAACAAGGTGATTACCTCTACTCCTGTTTAATAGAAGTGGGTGGAGTGTGAAACCGGGCGATAGTAGTTACTATCTACTTCAATTTGGAAGAAAAGTGGTGAGTTAACTTAGTTTTAAATTTCTTTGAAAATTACAAAAACACTCGTTCAAATGAACCATAGAATCAAGCAAAAAATAGTAAAAACTAAATACATATCTTTAGCGAGTTTCAAAAAATAAAATTATAAATAAATCTTTCCAACCCAGCTTACCCCACTCACCTTTACATGCCATTTGGAAAATAAACTTATTTTGCCATTTTAGTCATAAATAACTGCGAGTCGGAGCTGCTAGCGGAAATAGCCCGGAGAGCTTAGTAAAAAAAATGAAGAAAAAAAAGAAAAAAAAAACTGAAATAAATATTAACATGGGACTTAAAAAGTCCAAAGAAATTTCTTTGACACGTGTGTTCAATTTGTATAGAAAATCTTGATATTATAGCTTTTACCTGTAGGTTCGGTCTTTCTGTTATTTACTTCAGAAAGAAATAATCTGAGTTGGTTATCTATTAGGTAGTTCTTAAAACAGCCTGTAACTAGCGTCTTTTTGTTGCAGATTTCGAAGACCAGGGAAAGTGACTGTCCGGAGTGCTTTGTGAGAGTATTATTCTGACAGTGATAGATTGCTTTTGTCTGGGTTTAGGATATAATTCTAAAACGCCGCAAGTTCAACAGGGTGTCGAAAAATTCTGAAGTGTCGATACGTAATTTCTCCAGCTGCCAATTAGCATCCAGGCTGCCAGTTTCTAAAAAAATAAAAAAAATAAAAAAAAACGAATAAGAAAAAGAAAGCGTCCTTTTCTGTAATAACATTGTATGTGGTATCGTGGGGACTCAGAGACGCGACAGGACGCAAAGTGCTTCTACTTGTTGAGTTCTTTAAACGAATAAAGGACGATGAGATGAATTTTCATGCGCTCTGTTGAGGATTCTTTGTACGACACCTATTTTACATCAAAATGGATAGTCTCTCTAAATCTACAGAAAATAAGAAAGTATGAATGCAAAAATTAATAAAACACACACACACACACACACACACACACACACACACACACACACACACACACATATATATATAAATATATAGGAAAAACTACTAAAAAGTTGTAAGTTTAAAAATGTATTATTTTTACAGCATTCGTTTATTTCTATTATTATATTTTATATTTCAGACCGTTCTCGATCCTTCATCAGAAACAAATGATTTTAAAATTTAAATTAGAAACGTATTTCGCGAGAGGGTCCGTGGAGAGAGATTGTTTACATCACGTGACGCAGAAAGCGACAGATTTTTTTTTTAAATATTTGTAAACGTAAACCTATCTTTAATAATACTTATAAATTTTGTTTTAGAGAAAAATTTTTTTAATTGTATCTAAAAAATGTTTTGCTATTGAAATATTTGTAAAGATTCAAAACAACTATGTTAACACTATCGTGTGTGTATTTAATTTTAAAATCCAGTGTTTTTCTTTCTTTCTGTGTGAGTGTGTAGAACTAAAATCGGAGTCTATTAGTAAACATTTGCAATTTTCTAAAGTGTGACCCGGTTGATTCAAGTGAACCGATGTGGGGGAATATTGGTTGTTCTAGCGTATGCTAAGTTTGTGATTATTGAAACGAAATCTAAAGCTATTACCATATTCACCAATATATCCATTATTTGGACATATTGAACAGAAGAGAAAATATATAATGTTTTGGCTGTCACAGGTGGGGCGTGGTGGGTGCAATTTGATTTTGGTATTGGTTAGAGAGAATATTGCGTCTATATACATATATATATATATATATAATTTTAGAGTACGTATGAGCGGAATAAAATTCTGTATCTACAAAACACTAGAGCAAATAATATGAATCTAAAATTTATAATGCAAATATGTTATAATATCACTACAAATGTAGCTATTTTCTTTCAACACTTCTTGTATCTTATAAATCGATGGTGCTAATTGCGAGATGAAGAGTTATAAAAGTTTCAAAAGTAGCCTAACAATGTATTCTCTATTCCGGGGGTTCGGCCAGTTTTGAACCTTTTAAAACTCATCGTCTCGCATTCATTACGATCACCTGATAAGACAAGAAATATCACAAATATCAAAACAATAGCTATTTTTCTAGTGACATAATATATATATATATATATATATATATATATATATATATATACATATATATATATATATATAACTCTGTATGTTCACTCTTGCTGTTGCTTACTTTAGAAAAACATAATCTAAATGGGTTATCTATGAATTAATTCGAGTTTTCCGTCTACTTTTGTTTAAACTAGGACTTTCTGTATATACTGTAAATACCTGGTTCATTTTATGAGTTAAAATGGGTTCTTAAAACATCCTTCTGCGAAGATATACTGTTATTATGTATTTACATTTCCAGATATATTAACAGGAAATAAATAAATGTCAGAGCGCTTATTAATATAATTTTAAACAATAAAAAATGTGACTTCGACATGGAGATATTTCAACCACGAAACAGTGATGTCCAAAAACTTTGTTTTACTTCCGGAAGCAAAAAAGAAAAAAAGTGTCTGTATTCAGTACGTTTCTGCGAGGGAGAAAACAATTTTCCCATAGCCGCTTTCTTCTTCAAAAAAGGATCCGGATTTAATGTAAGCGTTCATCTCTTAATCTTTTTTTTCTTCTTGACGTACCGTGTTTTTTCAGGTCGTAGGTGATTATGTGTCTCCACTTATCCATATTTATTTACTCTTTTAACACTTTTCGTCTTATTATGTCTCCCAAACCCTGCTCTTCTTTCCATTTACTCAAGCTCATCAAGTATAACAGGCGTTGCTTTGACCTGTCTCTTTTTCTCACTATCCGTCCCCTGATTATTAGATTCTCCAAGCCACCCTTCCTCCTTACACTTCCCAAGAAGTTCAGCTGTCTTTTCCTGATTTTGAATATAGTTTTTTATTTCAATTTTTTTATAATTTTAATTTTTCATTTTCATTTCGTTTTTCTCTATTTATATAATTTACTACATAAATTAAAAACTAGTGACCTGACATTGTAAAATTTACTTTCTACGAACATCAAATAAAATTAAATTTAAATCTCTTAAACAGTTATTTTGTAATATGCACTCCGAATCGTGTCACCGACGTAGGATAATGTGTATATTTATTAATCTATAGTTAATAGCTCTTTGATACTACATAGAGAGCTGCTTTAGTAACATCTGAATAATATTTTTATATATGTACTTATACTTGAGTGTATACCCATATGTATTTATTAATGAACATAACAATATATCTACAACAGCGATAATACACCGGATGACCTATGCAGATCAATTTTCATAACACTACCTAAGAAGCCATGTGTAAGCCAATGTGAAATTCAGTTTAATGAGCCTCACAACAAAACTCATCAACCGGATTCTGATAAACATAGAATCGGCCCAGAAATAGGGCAAGAACAGTGTGGCTGTCATTCAGAGATCGGGACGAGGAATGCGATATTCATGCTCAGATTTCTATTTGAAAGAACAATACAAAGGCAGAAATACATTTATATATGCTTGATAGACTACACAAAAGCGTTTGACAAACTATGCCACACAGACCTGATAGATATGCTCGACAACGTTGGCTATTTCGGAAAAGATGTTAGGATAATCAAGAATCTGTATTGACAGCAAACTGCTTGTGTACGGATAGGAAGAAAACTCAGAAGGTATGAAATAGAAAGTGGCGTAAGACAAGGATGTGCTTTCTAAATGGATCTATTCAACCTGTACAGCGAAGCTATTATGAGACAAATAAAAATCTTGCCGAGGCTCATCATTAGCGGCCACAATTTCAACAATATGAGATACGAAGATGATGCTGATAGCAGACACTGAAAGGAAAATGCAGGACCTTTTACAGAACGTAGCAAAAGAAAGCGATAAAAAAGTACGGTCACCGGCAAAAATAATAGCCCAATATGCCAACTACAAATAGAACAAACTAAAATAAAACAACTAAAGAAAGTTAAATACCTGGGAAGTGTTATGACAGAGGATGGAAGGTACGACAAAGATGCATTTGCATGAGCAAGGACGAATTTCAGAAGTTAACCATACAACTGAGATTGAGGAAAAGAAGGGAAGAGATACAGGAGAAAGCAACGAGAGACGTACATGATAGATCTGAGCAAATGGACGGTGGATTGGAATTTGTGAGAGATACCAAGAAAAATTATTGAGCGTGACAAAAGACAGAGCCAAGTGGAAGTCAATGATCGCCTATGTCCTGAAGGGACGCGACAAGAATACGAATATATATATATATATATATATATATATGTGTGTGTGTGTGTGTGTGTGTGTGTGTGTGTGTGTGTGTGTGTGTGTGTGTGTGTGCGCGCACGCACGAGCGTGTGTGTTTGAGGCTGCGACGGGTGCAAAAGAGCGATAGAAAGAAAAATGCAAATAAAAATTAAATAAGTGTTCAGATATTTAGGCGGAGTCGTTACAAGTATAAAGTCGAAAGAGACATTAGAAACTACCGGAAACCAAATTGAAAACAAAAAACAGAAGATATACTCCGACGATTAGGGAGGAGTATGAAGCGGACGATAGGCAAATCAATCTAATATTGAGAAAGAAATGTTTCAGTTTGAGTTTTGTGTAACGGCATATCAACAACTCTGTGGGTTATTTAATGCCAAAAGGGTAGGGTTTTAAGGTATTTTTTGGATGTTCAGTTATAGTGCGTAACACCCCAACTGTCCGTCCTAACAATTTCCTCCGGCGGCCGTTCTCCACGCTGTGTTGTTGCCGGGAGTTTGTTGAAAATGTCGGACGAACAGCTGGGGGTACAAGATTGAACTATAAGGAACGAACTTCCACAACTTAGATGAGTTGAAAAGGATGCTTTATTCGTTTAGAGTTAGCCTTCTCGGTTGGGGCCGGCGAATGTGACACACAGCTCTAACTCTAATTAATGGAGATCAACAAATCCAAACTGAACGAAACAAGACGAACGAAGAATCTTACTTCAAGCTCGCGCCCGGCGGAACTCTCAACTCTCTAACTTAACTCTCTTAACTGACTGACTCGGAAAAATTACCTGAATTTATCCAAAATTGACCGGAAATCCGGAAATCCGGAAATGCTTTAGACCACCGGTGACAAACACCGGCGACTGTAAGTCTGAAATTTCAGTTATCTTTTTTTTATTATCTTAATAAGGCTTCCGCCGGAAAAGGCTTAATGTGTGGTCAAGATACAGTAAAATACAGCCTTTGACCGGGTCATCGAAAACCTACCTGCTGAACTTATCTCATTAAATCACTGAGTCAAACATTTACCGGAGGACAATTTTCCTCATAAAAGAAAAAGCGTTTATTTATTTATTTTTTCCTCTTCTTTTTCACTTTTGTTAGATATGTTTTTAAACTATTTTCTATTTTAATCTATTTTCTATTTTAATCTATTATAATAAAATACATATATGCCTAGTTATCGTGTCACAAGTGAAAAGGTTGAGTTAATCAGATTTTGATGAAATTGTTTTATTTTTATTTTAGAAACTAAAGATGTCATTTAGTTTTGTATTAAAAAATGTATTGTTGGTAATATTTTTCCTCTTCAAAAATGTTTTATAGTAATAATTATTTTTTTCTTTCTTCAAAACTGTATTGTTGGTAATATTTTTACTTCAAAAATGTATATTTTTCTATAAAAGTCTATTTTTATACTTTCATAGTTTTTTGACACCAGGGTGGGTTGACAAATAGCTGGGGCCCTAACAGGTGCTAATACTCCGGGTTAGGGTGGACCTGGGAACAGCATCAATTAAGAGATGGTTCCATGCTCCTCACAACCTCCCAATCAGAGGCCTTGCTGCCAGATGCAGTTTACCGTCTTGCTCAGGACCCAGAATGACAAAAAATGTACTGGAAACCAAATCCTAAACAGGTAGCAAGGGAAAAACCCTCCCCATGTTCAAAAGATTGGAGAAGAGTATGGACCGGGCGATAGACAAACCAACTTATTATTGCGAAAGAAAAGTACTGGAAACCAAATCCTGAACACGTGACAAGGAAAAAGCCCTTTTCTCCTTTAAAGAAATTTAAGAGGTGTGTGAAATGAACGGTAATCAAACTAATCTAATATTTTAAAAAAATGTACCAGAAGCAAAATTATAAACAGATTACAAAAAGGAAAGTTCTTCACATGTTCAAAAGACTGGAGAAGAGTTTAAACATGGTGATAGACCAACCAATCTAATAGTGAGGAACAAATGTACCGGAAACCAAATCCTAAACGTGTTACAAGTGAAAAACCTCTTGCCCTGTTCAAACGATTTAACAGGAGTCTGACCCGGACTTTGAACAAAACTATCTGTTCCTATTTTAGGAAAGAAACCAAGAAACTAAAAGTAACTTGAAAACCTTTTTTCCAGTTGCGAGGATATTTTAAAATGTGAACAAAACATTCTCACCATGTAGATATTATTAAAATTGGTTTAAAAATGATGGCTTCAGTGGCTGCCAAGCCATGTAAAACTTTTCCACATGACAGGATACGTACGATATATTGATATGTAAAACTGATATTTATCATTACAAAGATGCGTGTATGGATCTAATACGAAAGTTTTCCTATATGCATTGATAAAATATGTTCCTGACCTTGACCGATAGGGACGTTTGAAAGTAATCACACTGTGTTTCTGTTTACAAGGATGTCTATAGGTAAACACATTTATGCAAGCCGAGGCTTCGTAGGTTATCAGGCTTCTCAATAATATCTTGACTCTGTGCTTAAAATGATCATCGGTCTGACTCTAGGTCAGCCAGTGAAAGGACATTGAATCGATATTTCGTGTCTGGGTTTTAGTTGGATACTCTGGTCAATCTTCCGGTAAGAAGAAAGGGAATACGGGTATTTTCAAATCGCGTATTGAAAGTACATATAATCACTCGCTTGAGTGACTTGTTAATATCCAATAAGCAAGTTATCTTGAGCGTGGTTAGACTTCTAATCTCCAACCTAATGACGAAATTGCACTAAAAGCCGCCCAGCTTAATGATAGTCAATTATCATCAGCAAACACAAGGATGATAGAAGCTGTATAAAAAAGCTGTCTCTTTTAGAATGTTTCAAGTGAAAATTATTCAAACATCGATAAACTATTTGAAAAGATTAATAATCAGTTTCTCCAACCTACGTTCATTCCAAAGTTAAGGTATTTATTTTTCTTGTAGTTAGAATTTAATTATCTTTCTATGTGACGCGTCCATATGTGTTCATGGCTCTCCAAAGCATACTAACTTTGAGTAGTTTTTCTGTCTTTAATAAAACTACACCTCTTCGTTCTGACATCTATTCACACAACCTCATCAGCTAAGTGGCCCATCGCCTTACATTTCATCTTTTGTTTTCAATATTCTCTGTGAATGCAAAGTTCACCAGTTCATACATTCACATTATTTATTGTCGTGTGATGTCTGTTCTTCAATATGGAAGCGAAAGCTGCATAGTATCATCAAAGATGAAAAAAAGACTTGAATCAAGCGAAATGTGATTTAACAGAAGGATACTGAGGGTACCATGGGCAAATATATGAGCAACGACGAGGTTTTGGGGAGGATAAAAAGGAAGACGAATTTTATACTTAACAGCAGGAAGAGACAGCTGAAGTTTCTGGCACATGCAACGAGGGAAATTAGGGAATCGAAATAAAAAGACCTAGGGGAAAGTAACGCATGGCATACTTGATAGTCTTGAGCATATGGATGGCAAACTAGGGTTTGGGAGAGGTAACAAGTGAAAGGGTGTGAGGAGCTACAAGGAATGGGGAGAAGGGGAAAGCCGTGATCGCCTACGACCTGAAGCTACACTTCACACAGAAGAAGAAATAACTTCAGCTCATTCTTGCTGGTTATTAGTGTTCTTTTTGTTGATATTAACTTTACAACGTTCTCTTTGTTTATTTTGTCCATGGGATTCTCAGTATTCTTCTGTAGCGCTACACTTCTGTTGCCTCTAGCTTCTTTTTGATATATGGGGAGATTACCCAGCTTTCACGGCCATATATATGAGGATGAATATCACATACCACTATTTTCTTTATATGTATCAATTTTTTAAAACCTGAAAGTAAAACAATAGGAATTAAAGTCTTCTTCTTTTATGTGCCTTGTCCTTTCAGGACGCAGGCGATCATAGCTTTTCATGTTTCCCTATCCCTAGTGCCTCTTAGCACGCTTTCTCCTGTTACACCATGCAACGCCCGTTCCGTCTTCCACCTGCTCAGGCCCTTCAAACATGTTATCTGCTGCTTTCCCCTGTCTCCTTTTCCCTCTATCTGGCCTGTTAGTATCAGGTTCTCCAAGTCCCCTGTACTCATTGCATCTCCCAGGAACTTTAGCTTGATGTTCAGTATTAATTTTCTTTTCGTTTGCATCCTTTCCAAACCTCAGCATTGCTCACATGCTCGATCCATGATATCCGCAGGAAATCTTCTGTAGTACCACATTTCAATTGCTTCAAGTTTTTCCTTCATCTTTGATGAGATTGCCCTGCATTAACTGCCATATTGAAGAACTGACATCACATAGCAAGCCAGCACTCTCTTCTTTGTTTCTAGCGGATTTTCGGGTCTCTTAATTCTTTACTGACTTTTCCTGGAATGCGTCATTCGCCAAGTCAATTCGCCTTCGGATCTCTGTGTCGCACTTTCTATCTCCTGTTAGAACACTTCTCAGGGATGTAAATTTTTGTACCTGCTTGATTTTAGTATCCCCATTCTATTTGGCATTTTAGGCTGCTTTTTTTGCTGATGACCATGCATTCTGTTTTCTTACAGCTTAGTTGTAGTCCTTTCTTGTCACTCTCTTCGGTTACCTTTTGTAGGAGGTCTTGTAGTTTCCTTTCCGTGTCTGCTATCAGCACTGTGTCATCTGCATACCTTCTTTTGTTTAAATGGTGGCCTCTGATGATAAATCCTGGCAAAACATCTAGGGTCGTCAGAATAGTCTCGCTGTAGAAGTTGAATAGATCCGGTGAAAGGTTTTATAAATATAGTTAATTACAATAAAAAGTCGCTTTCGATTAGACTAGTTACGAAAAAGGTGTTTAGTTATTGCTACATATATATGTATAGAAATATATATTTATATCATAATTTTCTTTAATTTTCTTGAATATGCCATGAGACTTCTAGACGCAGACGATCATGTCTCTTCACAACTTATAGTTCATTGTTACTCTAAATATGTTTTGTCTTGTTATTTCTCCAAAACCCTGGTTAGCTATGAATTTGCTTAAGTCCTTTAAGTATGTCATGCGCTGTTTATACCTGTCTCTATTTCTCTCTATCCGTCATGTGAGTATTGGATTCTCTAAGCCATCCTTCATTATCATGCGCCCTAGAAATTCCAACTGCCTCTTCCTGGCGTTATGTATAATGTTTGCTTTTTTTTCTCCATTTTTTCCAGAACCTCGCTGTAGCTCATATGATTGCTTTATTATATCCTCAGCATCCTTTTGTAGAACCACATTTCTGTTGCTTAGAGTCTCTCCTTCATCATTGAGGTAATTGTCCTGCGTTCTCTGCAATATCATATAACAAATATCATATAACGGTTCAGTAGGGTCTGTAATGTGATAGATACCGACTTGGCAGACCGCCTGCAATCTCTCTCCCACCGGTGCGACGTGGCTTTCCTGTGTCTCTTCTATAAATACTTTCACGGCTTCTGCTCCGATGAACTTAGATCACTGGTGCCCCCTAAATACAAATTTGCACGAGATACTAGATTAGCAACTAGATCCCACCCTTTTACAATGAAACCGATAAAATGCAACCGCAACTTCTACTCCAACAGTTTCTTTCCTCGCACTTCCAGACTGTAGAATTCCCTTCCACACGATCGCTTCCCCGACGGCTACAATCTCCAGGAGTTTAAGTGTAAAGTCAATAGAAACCTCCTAACACACTAACTCGCTCCCATTCTATCAAACACTCTTCCCACCTGCCCAACCCTCATCCTCGGTATCCTTACTCATCTGTCACCTTCCTCCTGACATTCCCTATGTCTAACCACTCCTTCTCTTTACCTTCCCCTATGTAGCCCCATGCGTAATAGTGGCAGTGGAATGCTTGCTTGGGGTGAGATGATTAAAAAAAAAAGTACACTTTTCTTTGTTTCCAACAAAGTTTTTTTGTTCCTCAGTTTATCTTGTTATATGTGCCACGTACATTCAGCACAACGTAGTCATGACCCTCCACTTCTGCCTATCCCTGGTGGTTCTTAGCAAGTTTTCCCCTGTTATCCCACCCAAACCCCGCTCTGTCATCAATGAAGGCAATTGTGCAATTGCAACAGTAATCAAAGACATGAAAGTCAGCAGCAGCGGATTAATATTCAGTGGAAACCTAATCAGAAGTGAAGAATAAGCTTAAATTGTCTTTCTGGTAAATCCGTTGATTTGTGAATTTATGATATAGTTTTAATGAGTTCAATCCCTGGGAAGTGTGGCCTTGAGGACACATGACCCAGTGGATATAGACGTTAATTATTTCCTGTGATTTGACTGAGAGTGTTGTGAGTCTAATACCAGACTACAGCAGTGTTAAACAAATAATTTAGAGAGCTAAGTTAAAAGGAGTTAAATCATGGTACCAAAAGTTGCATCACACAATGAATTAGAAGTATAATATATACCCCAGTGATCGTAATAAAGGGTTCGGATCAAAATTCTTAGTACCTTGAGTAGGCTAGAGCGTACAAAGATGAGAACAATAGTCCGAATAATGTAAAGACATCTTAGTTCATTTTAAGCCGCCATTCGTTATTAACAACATTTGTATAAAAAAAATGGGATTACTGCTCGAATACACAAATATCAAATTACATCACCCGACAGCATACAAGCTTTGGTCATTTTTAACAAATCTTGTATGAAAGCGGCATTGTTGCTCCACACTCTTTTTTCCAAAAAAGAGTGTATCCTTAAACATGCCATCGCCACTAGAATCATTTCATACAGCGGACTATCTCCTTATACGAGTCTAAGAACTGAGATGCTGTCCCCTCATATTTTGAAAAGGAAGGGAAAGTCCAGTATATAGCGAATACGGCACGAAGAACAGACTGTTTTTCCAAACTGAGATCAGAGGACGCTGTGGAGCAATTGAGTGACCATCACGATTACCAGTTCTAACACCAACAAATATTTTTCTTGAGGAGCATGGAAAAAGCTCTGTTCTACAGGCTAAACCGAATATAATTTTTGAATTAAAAGAAGCGATGTCTGATCAATTTTCGGAAAATTCATGTAGAAATACAGTCCAATATTTTATAGATATTTTGCTGATATAGTTAAATGTTGTACTGTACAAGTAGAATATTTGAACATGTTAAATAATAGCTAATCTCTTTGTATTGTCTTGACATGTCAATGATTATTCCTTAAACTACTGTTATTTATTTTTGCTCAGTAAAAGTTTATAAAACAACGTTACTGATATATATATATATATATATATATATATATATATATATATATATATATATATATAATGATTGCCCATAAAGTATTGGTGTTAAAAATAGAATGAATACGAATATGAATATTATTACGTGGGATATTGTAGCAAAAAAGAAATCATAGGCGATAGTTATAATTCGTGGCTTGTACACAAAATAATTATATTAAAAAAGTTATATTAGAAGTTATAAATATTTATATTAAAATACTTAGATAGCCATAACTTATTAAACAAAAGAAATGAATTGATAGTCAGATGTAGGCATAAAGCTTAAATATCTGTTGAAATACGGTGATCCAGATTTATCTTTTACTGTAAATTATAACATTTTCTTTTTTATTTTCTTCTGTTCATTAATCTTATGTTAATTCATTTTCATGCAATTAAAAAAATATCTAATTATTCACTATTTTTCTATACTTCTGGGATGAGGTAGTATTTGCATAGGTTACATCGTTTGGACTGTTAACTTCATCTTTATTGTCATATTCACAAGTACATATGTCCCTGAAGATAAAAGCTTTGGTTAGATGAGAGTAACCTGAGCCAAAGATTTGTGTGTCTAATAGCTGATTACAGCAGTGTTGAACATTTAACTTAGAGAGTTGAGCTAAAGGGAAATGATTACAAGACATCTAGAAGTGGACACGAACATTGAATTAGAATGATATACGCCAGTGATCGAATTAAAGGGTCCCAAGCACCTTAAGTACAACGGCCAAAATGACGTTAAAATATGGCAACAAATTGAGGACAACAGTTCGAACAATTTTAATCATATAATTAATCACCTTTTATTTTTAAAAGCAAACCAATTTACTGAAAATGATTTCATATCTGTGATGCACTGGGGTAAGAAATGGCTAAATCTGCCGCTAGGAAGTTCGATTCTCTCTGTAAGTTCAAGAAGTTTTTTTCTCGTCTAAATCCATCTTGCACATATATAAATCTACCATCCGTCCGTGCGTCGAATATATCTGGTCGTGTGACCCTGCTATTCATCTCGGGGTTCTTGATAAAATTCAACGGAGAATTTGCAATGCGATTGACCCCGACCTGGTAGCTCAGCCCCAGTCACTCCTCATCAACGTAATGTGGCTTCCATCTGTCTCTTCTTCAAATATTTTCACGGCTTCTGCTTCAATATGCTTAGCTCCTTGGTGCTCCCTCTGTATGAATTTACTTGAATCACTAGCAACTATGTTCCACCCTATTACTGTGAAACCAATAAAATTTAAACGCAACTTCTACTCTATTGGTTTCTTGTATCGCAATTTCCGCCTTTGGAATTCCCACCTGTTTAATTGCTTCCCTGACATTTAAATTTTTGAGGGTTGTTACAAAACCTCAAGAATTTAAATGCAATGCCAATTGCTATCTCCTTCCTCTTTTACTTGCATTCCATCATTGAGAATCCTTGTACCATGTTCTTCTCCCTTTCCACTCTACTCTCATGCAGCTCTCTCCACACCAGGGTTCTCATCCTTCTCTTACCCATTCTCTGACACCCCCTGTAACTTCTTCCTCTTTCTCATCAGTCTTCTCGTATGTAACCCTTGTGCACCAGTGGCAGTACAGCCTTGCTTGTGGTGAAATGATTATAAAAATGTCCAATAAAAAACAATATTATTGTTTATTATAAATTATATTGCTTATAAATTAATATATATATACTAACAGAATAATAAACAATAGATTTTAAATATTAAATAAATGTCCGTTTGTTTTTATACATTAAAAAAAGTGATTGCTGTTTATGCTCAATATACAATCCACTCCTTTATAATAAAGAGCTTTATGCATGTATATATATATATATATATATATATATATATATATATATTTCTCTACATTCGCGCATAGGGAGAGAGAGAGAGAGAGAGAGAGAGAGAGAGAGAGAGAGAGAGAATAGCCAGGCTGCATCAGCTAAGTTTTATCTCTTTACAGTTAGTTATTATATTTTACAACTATTTATGAAAGCTGTTGCCGCTTGTTTGCTTTTTAACCCTCTAGGACCATTCGTATCATATTTGATACAGTATGAAAACAAGCCTTGAAAGAAATATTTTCCTGAAAATTTTTTTAAGAGAAATATTTTATAAATTTCAAATGAAAGCAGTACTGACTGCTCAGTCAATGACTACCAAATGTTTCTTTATAGGGAAATACCAAATGTTTCCTTATAGGGAAATACTGTATCAAATATGATACGAATGGCCCTAGAGGGTTAAAGTGCGTTATTATTTTATTCTTTTGCAATAATTATGTCATAGAATAGTGGATATATATATATATATATATATATATATATATATATATATATATACTTTATTAAAATGAACACTGTTGTATATATATATATATATATATATATATATATATATATATATATATAATATGCAAAATTGTAATGTGCCAAAATTGCTGTTTTTTTTCAGCATTTTATTGGTGCAACGACATTCTAGGCAAGCAGAGATTGTTTAATAAAGTGCTTGATATCTAGATAAAAATAGAGCATTATTAGAATGAATGTGAAAGCTTGTCATTTGGCAGAGAAGTTATTTCTGTCATTCTCATACCAATGTTTTTTGAACTCATTATTTTAATGTCTTCACTCTTCAGGGTCAGAAGAATGCGCTCACGAAACTTATAAGCAAACTGAATTATCACTTCTTAGCTAAGTGACAAGTTTTTCCACATTAATTCTATCTATTTATTTATCTATCCATCTATCTATAGTCATCAGCAGAGAGATCTGTTTTGCTGTATCACAGGTCATCAGTACGGTTGGACATCCAATTGCTTTTTACTCAGGATTGAAACTCGACCGAACTGACGTCAGTCGGCGATTTTACCTCTGAGCTATGGGCGCTCAGTAGAGGGAGGCAGAATTTTAGCGCATGATGTATCATACGTCAATAGCTAGAGTGCTCGAATTCATTTCTGAATGAGCGATGAGTAGATCCAATGTAGCTTTTCAAAGTCTACCAATCTTCCAGAATGCTCAATCAGCGTATGAGAGCGTGTATTCATAAAAGCTACATATTTTTTACTCATCGCTAAGTCTGTTATTCTGCATCGAGCATTATTTTATTGACACCAGTATTCAATGGGCGACATTATTTATACTTAAGTAGACTTTGAGGTCCATTTATGTCTTCAAGAGTGCTTTTAAGCATGAAACAGAATGTCGCCGCAAACTTTTGTCCATTCGCCGTATACCTGATGTTGTGCCCTTATCCCATGAATACACCATAACGTAAAAGAACATTTTAAGCATATATATGCGTGTCTGCATTTGTATGTGAGTGTGTGTTTGTGTGAGAAATAGAGTGTCAGGGAGAGCTAAGTTTTGTATTTGATAAGGTACCA